>JAUMHM010000072.1:24218796-24237384 GCA_032362435.1 Melikaiella ostensackeni
TTCGATTATGTTAGGAAATAGTCAAAATTATTGTTCACTGTAAATTATGGCAGATTATGGTTTTTCTGTGTGTATTTATTCACTGCGGAAAACCTAACCTCAGAACTGTCAATGAAATATCAACACTAATTGTGAATTTTATTTACAAGTGCGGGTTACAATTTTTAATGTGGTGCATTAGTTAACGTTATGGTATCATATGATACCTTTATCCACCTTTAATAGTTATTTTTTAATTTATTTAACAATAAACAACTTTAATTGCGCATGGGAATTTTGTAAACAATTCGTCACCCAAAGTTCAGCCCCTATCCTACTTTCTAAACCATGCTCATGCGCGGGCTTCCTTGTTTGTGCGCGAAATTCGAAGAGACCCCTGTTCAATATTTTTCTGAGTGCTGCTGTGGGAGGGAGGTTGCATTTTTCAAAAATATTTTAACATGCAACAACCCTATGACTGGGATGAGAGAGACCCTACTGAATAAATAAATTGTGCATTAAATTATTTTCAGCCAGGGGTGACTCGTGTTCCAGACGTGAATGTCTACCAACAAAAAAAGACGATTGCAGAAGGAATGATGGACCTGGCTCTCATTTCTGCAAATGCAAATCAATTTCGATATGTTCTCCAAACCAGTGGTACTCATCCTTTTTATTATCCATCCCTAGCTATGATTGCATTGAGTCTAATTTTACAAGTCGCAGTTGGAATTGGCCTTATTTGGAACAGCCGATATAATGTAAAAGTTGAAGCTCAAATGTGTAAGGCCAACACGGCCAATAATTGGACGATTATTGGAGTTTTTTTTGTGACTATTCTTAACGTTTTCATATCGTCCTTTAGTGTTGCAGAAAATTATGTCAAAAGTTTTTGAATCTGATGATTGAGAAAAGGTATAAATTTAAGAAAATTAGGACATCATTTAGTTAAAAATTACTTGTAACTTAATAATAGTAATATAAATGAGATATGTATTGAGCTCCGGAAGAAGAAAAAGGGAATGAGATGGGCAGTCGGGGGAAAGATGAGTTAAGAGAATTTAGAGAGAAATGGGATAACAAGGAGGTAGGGAGTATGAAAGAGGAAGGAGTGGACACTCTGCTAGAAAAACTTGAAAGAGTGATTGGTAAGGTAAGGGAGAAGGTGAGTCCGAAAGGAGATGGAGAGAGGAGTAGGAAAGGTTAGTGGGACGACTAATGCAGAGAAAGTGAAGAGAGGATGAAGGAGAGTGTAATAAAATAGAAGAAAGGGGAAATAAAGAAATGGGAACTCAACAGGAAAATTACAGATCACGAGAGAATTTTGAGTAAAAAAAGACAGAGCGAGAAGGAAAGGTACATGGAAGGGGTTGAGAAAGCAGTAAAGGAAGGGAGGGAATGGGAAGTGATAAGTAGTGAGAGAGGAGGAAGGAAGGGCATAAATAAGGAAATCGAAATGGACGATTTGAGAGAATGCTATACGCGGCGTAGAAAATAGAGTTAAGGGTGAATGAAAAAAGGCGGTAGCGGGGGACGAGGGCAGCGGAAACAAGATTAGTAGGGAAAAGGTGAATGAGGCAATTGCAGGGCTGAAAAGAAACAAGGCAACAGGTGAGGAGAGCTTGGAGAATGAAGCACTGAAATATGGTGGAGAAGGGGTAAAAGAAGAGATGTGGAGGATTTGCAATAAGGTTTGGAGTGGCGAAGGGTAAAAGAGAGAAAAAGATAGAGGGAGAGGGAAAGATGGTAGAGGACTAGAGGTACTGACTCATGTCAGTGGGCTCTAAATTTAGGCGGAAGTGCTTAGGAAGAGGATAGAAAGACAGGTGGAAGCAAAAGGAAGTATACCCCACAACTAAATGGGTTTTAGGAAAGGGATGGGGACCACAGATAACATTTACGTGCTGACCTGTAATAAGCATCGTTTAATTCTGATCCAATAGGAACTTGGGGCGGAAGTAAGGAAAAGTAGTTGCACTGTTTGTTGATTCTTAAGCAGAATTTGACTCCGTGAACAGGAGAGTGCTATGGAAGGCCATGAAAGATAGAGGAGTAGGTGAAAGTTTGATGGAGAGGATAAAAGAGGTGTTTGTGGAGAATAAGATAAGGGTGGAGATGGGGAAAAGAAAGGGAAGGAATTCTGGACAGAAGGGGAATTAGGCAATGGCAACCGTTGAGCCCTCTTCTATTGAGTGTCCTATTGCAGGCCTGTCCAGAGAGGAGAAATTCCAGAAATTTTCCTCCAAACTGCTCAAACCACAGATGTGAGTTTTCCACCTTCTCTCTCCACTTCCCATTTTATTTTACGAGAGTTACCACCACCCACGCTCACTCGAGTGAGCAGAGTGGAAGTGTAACATGTGGCTGTTGAGCAAATTTCTCCTCTCTGGACAGGCGTGTCCTATTGGCAAACTTGCAGGAGAAGATGGAAAGGAGAGGAAAAGGGGTTACAATATTGGGAACAGGCAAACTGTATACGCATTTAATGGTTCTGTAAATAATCTTAATTCCGTAAAAGGGAGCGAGTATAAACAAAATAAAGGAGTAGTTTGTATGCTTACACTGACCTGATAAAATACTCTTTTAGAATGTGTGAATAACAAAAAAAAATTGTATGTTCAAGACTTTAATAAAGAAAACTTATTGTTTAATTTTGCTACTTATTACCACTTTAGAAAGATAGAGGGGTTTCTAATTGCAGATCTCTGTTGCCGACCATTACCGACATGGATATTTGGGACGGACATAAACGCTCGGTGTCGGTAAATGTCGGTAAATCCATTAATTTTGAAAGTTTCTGATTAAGAAGGGTATAATTTTCAACGTTTCTAGAATAATTCAACTTTGAAGGTTCAGAATATTTTAAATTCTTCAATTCTAAACGGTGAAAATGACTGTCGTTTTTTTGGACAGAAATCACATTTTTTAGTAAAAAAAATCTATCCAATCACTTTGAATTTTACTTGATACTACATGATATGATACTTATTAACAATTTCTATGATTTCAGTTTAAAGTTATAGTTTTGAATGCCCAATTCTAAGACAGTTAATTTTTGAGGCCTTAAAACTAAAGTTTTCTTAAACATACAAAGTCGTCTGGTTTTTTGAATTCTTCAAAATCGTAGAATATCAAATCAAAAGACTTGATAGTTGCACAATTTTCAGTTTAAAGGATTCGTAATTAAACAATTCTGAATTAAATTCCTCCAGAAAAAATTCAAAACTTTGAAAAATTATGAAAATAATTTGTCAAATTCAAGCTTTAAAAATAAGATTTTACAGCCAAGCACTGAAAATTGAACTAAGTTTCATTTGAGAATGTTCCAAAATATTGAACATTTCAAACTCAAATTGAACAAAATTTACAATGAAATGGCTTAAAATTGTGTAATTTCAAAAATTGGAATCATAGTGATCTTTTTTTATTATTATTTTTTTTTTAATTTTCAATTTCCAATATAAAATCTTAAAGCTGTCGGATTTTTAGTTGGAGATTTCAAAGAATGAATCATTTAAAATTAAAAAATATTTGGAAGATTTCAAGAATGAATAATAATTCTAAATAAAGTGTTAAGCATGACACGACTGAAATTAAAAAGTAAAAACTGTGTTGTTTAAAATGAAAATCGATAAAAATTGAACTATCTGAAATTGATACCTCAGAAGTTGAATAATTTCTTAAATTTTGAATGGTTACAAATTTACAGTTCTGGATTATTATGTTGAACTCTGAATCTTTAATTACTTTCTTTCATAAGTTTTTATTTTGCAATTAAAATTGATATAGTTGAATTCTGAAAATTATAATTAACAATATGAAAATTCTCAATTTTTAAGCGATTTAAATTTACTTAAATTAATTAAAATTTTAAAGAGTTTAGGTAAAAAGAATGGTACTTTTTTTTAGTATAATTCAATTTTAAAGGTTTATGAATGCAAATTTTTCCATTCTGAACGGTCAAAATGACGGTGAATTTATTTTTGAATCAGAAAAATTTGTCTAGCAAATTTTAATGCAAACTTATAATCTTTTTATGTAAAAACAATTACAGTTCTAGAAGTTTAGAAGCTTTAATTTTGAAACATTCAACTTAGTTTTCAATTTGACATTGTCAAATTTTAATTGTTTTGAATTAAAAATTATTTAAATTCAAAAGTTTTAATTTTTATATTATCCAATTCTGAACGCTTTTAATCAGATATGATATAATTTTAATTTATTTAAAATTTGAATGATCAAATTTACGAAATTCTAATATGATTTTATTCAATTTTGAAAGCTTTAAAATTGTTCTTTTTTCAAAATATTAATCTAAAATCATTCAATTTCAAGATTCTTTAATTCAAAATCAAATTGTTTCATTTTGAACGCTTTGAATTAGAAATGATACAGTTTTAACTCCTTCCTAAAAAATTGTCCCATTTTTTGAATTTTACTTTGAAATTTTTCAATTTTGAGAACTTCTGATTTAACATTTTTCAATTTCAATTTATTCAATTTAAAATGCTTTTACTTAGAAACGATACAAGTTCAATTTATTTTCATTCCATTTGAAATACTGTCCCTTTTCAAAATTTTACCTAATCTAAAATTGTTTAATTTGGAACGTTTTAAATTCAAAATCGTTCAGTATATTTTTTTTAAATTTCAAACGCTTTCAATTCGAAATTAATAATTATTTATTATTTATTAAAAAATTGTTAAAATTTTCAGTATTCAAAAATTTGTTCTATAATGGATTTGTAAACTGTTTACATTGTTAATTTTAGGAAACAAATACCCAAGGACGTGAACGCGCGCTTCGCACGCGTGCATTTACTGTTAATTATTAAAATAATTGATGGGGACTTTTCAAATCAAATATACATATAGCTTTCTCAGTAAAATTTGAAG
The DNA here is from genome assembly GCA_032362435.1 of Melikaiella ostensackeni. Lineage (NCBI taxonomy): Eukaryota > Metazoa > Arthropoda > Insecta > Hymenoptera > Cynipidae > Melikaiella > Melikaiella ostensackeni. The sequence goes on from JAUMHM010000072.1 coordinate 24,223,672, forward strand.
TAAAATTTAAAATTTTCTTCGAAATCTTCCATTTTCAACATAGAAGGCTTACATATTTAATTAAATTAAATTGTACAATTTTTCTAACTTTCAGGCTATTTTCATTCAGTTTTCTACTCCTGCGTACTTTGGGTTGCCTTTCTTCAGGCGCCACACGGACATCACTGAAATACCTTATTTATTTTTTAAAACGAATTTAAAAACAATTTTTTTTCATATTCATTGATTAATATAGTCAAAATATTCAAATATCATTCAAATTTAGAAGATTTTAAATGCAAAACTTTGATCAATGAATAATAAAATTTAATATGAAAATGTGACATCTGTCACAAGGACACGTGGTTCTTCTAGCAGACGACAATCATGAGCCGATTAGGGAATGAAGTAATTTTACAACTTTTACAATGTCGGACACAAAGTCAGTAATTGAACTTTTATGCAAACATTTAAGCTGTACAACTGAAGTTCCGATGAAGCCAGATTTTTTCCGATTAGCAAAATATAACAAAAGTTCGCCCGAAGCTGTGAGTCATCATATTTTTCCAGTTTGCGGTTATGTTATTTTTACAAAAGTTTTTTTTTTTTTTAATTAGATCGAAGCATTCTGGTCAGTTTTGCATATTTTGAGCACCTGTGCAGTTACAAAAAGAGATAAAAGTGTTTTTTTCAAGGATTATGGTAAGTTGCATTGAATATTCTAATATATTTGATATGTTTACAGACATAACCTCTTCATTGTTCTTACAACCTCTTCATTGTTATTACAACCTCTTCATTGTTATTACAACCTCTTCATGATCTTCAGGATTGAAGTTTTTTTTATAACAATTTTAACGATTTTTATCGATCTTCTATTAATTTTTTATTACTTTCGAAAAAAATATTCAAAGTAATACAAATCTGTATTATATTCTAGTCTCTATAAATGTACTAAAATTAATTTCAAACAAAGTCATGGACACCAAGTTTAATTTAGCATTTTTCCAATTTTAACGATTTTTACCGTAGCTTTATTAATTTGTTATTACGTTTTAAATAGAAAATTTCAAAAAAATACAAATTTGTATTCTTTTCTACAGTTTCTGTAATTATAATCATTTCAGACTAAATCACGAGCCCCAAATTAAATTGAGCATTTTTGCAATTTTCACGATATTTACAGATCTTTTATTAATTTTCATTACTTTCTAAATAAGTGATTTCAAAATAATACCAATTTGTATTCAATTCTATAGTTTCTGTAAATGTACTAAAATTAATATCAGACAAATAGTAATCACGAGCCCCAAGTTAAATTTAGCATTTTTGCAATTTTAACGATTTTTAACGAAGTTTTATTGATTTTTTATTACTTTTTAAATAAAAATTTCCAAAAAAATACAAATTTGTATTCTATTCTATACTCAGTAATTGTAATAAATTCAGACAAAATCACGAGCACCAATTTAAATTTAGAATTTTTACAATTTTAACTTGCTTATTTAATGATTAAGCATTTTTGCTATTTTAACGATTTTTACCGAAGTTTCATTAATTTTTTATTACATTCTAAATAAAAAATTCAAAAAAATATAAATTTGTATTCTATTCTATAGTTTCTGTAATTGTAATAATTTCAGAAAAGATCACGAGCACCAAATTAAATTTAGCATTTTTGCAATTGTAACCATTTTAACCGAGCCTTTATTATTTATTTATTTATTTCTAAATATACAATTTCAAAATAATACAAATTGGTATGTTATTCTAGTATATATAAGTGTAATAAAATTAATTTCAGACAAAATCACGAGCACCAAGTTGAATTTTGCATTTTTACAATATTTTGCTCTCGAATTTTATTCCATCCCAGAAACTGATACGTACAATAGCAGAGAATTGCTTTTAGCTCTCGGATGGCTTTTTTCATCGAATAATGCTATGGAAACTGCAGTCAGATCGAAAATCATAAATAGTTTATTAGGAAAGGAATCTTCTTGCCAAGTATCAGCACAAGTGAGTTTAATTATAATCCCTAATTGAAGATATAGATCACAAATTTATAAAAATTAAAATATGTAACTGAATATTACAGAAACCACTCGAGCAAATTCAATTTTCCTCACTGAAGGACCAAATGAAAAATATCGTCCACACTTGCACTAAATTAAACCACAATTTAAAGCAAATATCCGAACTCATTTCCGAAAAAATCAAATTAGCAACAAAAGTTCATGCAGCAAGCATAAACGCAAGTGGTTTACCCCATCTTTCCGTTTTTGAAATGGCTTTGACAAAAAGACTTTCTTCTCAAAAAAAGGACCTGGAAGATCAAGAAACGATTCGATCTTTACAGAATTTAGCAACAATGCTCGATTTGCATCCAAAATGGATTAAAAAGCAGCACATTTTCTTCGAATGGATGGTACAATTTTTCGAAATGGTTTTATATTAAGAGTGATCTTTTTTTCCCCAGAAATTGTAATTGAATTTAATATTTTGTAGATCTCAGTCATCCAGGAATCAAACTCCGCTCACAAGCCAATAGTTACCGAAGAATCTCGTCTCGAAATTTTCAAATTCACCAATTGTCTTCGACATATCGTGAAAAAGAAGAGTCATAATTTAAAACGAAATCTGGACGAGATCCCGAATTTTGATTCTGCTCCAGATTGTGTTTCACGACTTCTCAGGATTCAAAATTCCAAAACTGAAGCTGACAATTGGGCCGAGAAAGCGAAAAAGGATTTGGAGTTGACGGAAAAGGAAATTGAATTGAAAGAGAAGGATCTGCTCAAGGAACTTAAATCGATGCTGAGATTAATTCAGAATTGCGTTCGTGTATGATTTATAAATTACATTACTAAATAATTGCAATTTTCAATTTAATGATTCTCTGAGACCAATTTTTATACTTCGTCTATACAATTTTGCAATCAAGACTGACAACTGAGTACTTTTTTTTAATCAGTGTTTCGAAATAAGAATAAAAATTGAAGTTTCTTAGTAACGACATTCTTTATTAAATAAATTATGTACAAGTCTCCGCGCGCAGTCAACGCGCTTTTTCCTCTCTTCACTGGAATATCGCGTATAAATTAAACACAGTAATGGAACTTCTACTAAAATACATTGACTTCATAGGCCCTAAATTTCTACGACGAATGTATCACTAATTCTATATACAATTTGAGGTTTCTTTTTCTTTTTTTTTCATATCTCGAGAGTCAAGAGTAAAGATTAGCGTGGAGTGAAAATGCTAAAATAAATCGAATCGTTTGAACTGTGGGAAAAAAGTTTGTCGGTTGGCATTCAGAAAAAGAGAGAGAAAAAGTTCAAATCGGTTAATATCTCCTGTTCTTTTTTTATTTTTTTTTTATTTTAAAATTCAAATTCTTAAAAATTTAAAAAAAGTTCCTAACTTCAACTTCTGGCACAGTGAAAAAAAGAAAACAATTATGTTGATAAGTTGCTGCGATTATTTAGAAATTCACCTTTAAAATGAGCCCAAGAACAATGAAATATGTTTATAATTTCAGATTTTATTTGAAATTTAGAGAAAGCTTTAACATTACAATTTGCACTATTTTTAACTCCGAATTGATAAAATTAACAAATTATTAAATACTAACAAATGGGTATCAAAATACTTAGTTATTCTTTTCACGAATTGAACAAATTCCGAAACATAAAAACGGTAAAGAATCTTTTAAGGTTTCTTCTCTAAATTTCTTTACAATTATCAATCGGCCTTTTAAATTCAATAATTTTGAACTTGAACTTCACCCAGAACATCCTTAAAATATTGTTGAATGAAGAACTAAATTTTTCAGTTAAAAAATGTGAAAATTTTCACAATTTTAGGAACTCAAACTTTTCACTATAAACCGATTATTAGGGTGTTTACCCGGCGAATGATTTTGAATTCTCAGCTTTATCCCGGCCAATTGTTAATTTTTCCCTGTCAATTTAAAATAGTTCAAAAGATATGAATGATAACAAATAATTTTTTAATATTTCAAGAAATTTCTATACATTTTATAAGATTTCAAAGATTTCCGATTTGAAACAAGAAATTTTGCGAAAGAATTATTATTATGAATTTAAAGAGGGATTTTCTTAAAATTCTCTTCTTCTTAATCAGAATTAGAATTATTTTCAAAAATTTCTGTTCCATGTTAAAAATTCTCTGTTTCAAGTCAAATAAAACATTTTTACGAAAATTTCCTGTACCAAAGTGTAAATTATAATTTTTTTTAATGAAAATAACAGTTCCAATAATTCACGTAATTCTTTACATGAATCCTTTTTTATATTCCTTTTCTTTTTTTGTTCCCTGTTCCAAACTCAGAATTATAAATCTTTTAGAAAATTTCCTGTCCCAATTCAGAATTAGAGTAATGAAACATATGAAACCACTTTTAATATGCATATATCAGTATATTCGAGAGAAAAATCCGGGTCACTTAATCAGATTCCCTGTCCTTTCCCGGTTTCTTCGATTTCCCGGTCAGGCAGACACCTTGAATATGCATTTCAGTGCAATAATTTAGTATAGTTTCAAAAAATACCGGTCACTAAATCAAATTCCCGGGTTTTCCCCGGTTTCCGGCTTTTTTCGGATGCCAATCCACAAATTTTTTCTCCTGAGATCAAATGATTCGATTAATTTCAGCATTTTCACTCCGCTCCATTGTTAAGTCGGGGCGAATATTTTCTAGAAGCTACTATCATTAAGAGTGTTGAAATTGTATCGTTCGGGTTGAGAATGTCTAAAATACCGAAATCATTACCTTTGATCCGAGCATCTTTGCATTCAGAGTGCAATCCACGACTAAAAAGACATTATTCATGATTATCACAGTCTGTATATTTACAACTTAAACTTTAAAGTTCTCTTAGCTTAACTTACGTTTAACATCCTTTTATTTACCAGGCTCAAATTTCAAATTCAAGAAAAGTAAATGCAAGATAATCTCTTCTAAATCTTCGGGAAATGGCTCGTCCTTAATTTCAATTCGTCGAATCGATTTGCTCGTAAAGTTAAAAATCTCCTTGATAAAGAAATTAAATTCTTTCCGGATGGAGACGATAAAAAGTAGAGAATCGACCCTGAGAGTTTTCTTAGAAACTTCCTCATTCTTTTTTTTTCTCCTACAAGGAGAGATCGAAGAAATTTTTTTCTGGTCATAGATTTTAATTCTCACTACCAAATGTGGATGCTTTTTTTCAAAATTTTAAAATTAGAAAGAAATAGTTAAAAAGAATCATTTTAAAAAAAATTAAAATCAATAAATAAAAATATTTCGACTTACAATCATAGTAATTTCACTCTTTCTGAATTTCAAAGTTCAACAAATCGATCCGATTTTTGTCACTTTCAATTTCTGATCAAGGTTTAAAATTGTGAATTACATAAAAAGAGATTGAGGACGAACCGACTGGTTATTCAGCTCCGGGGGTGAAATTAGATTTAAGGACGGTTTCGGGGCTGAAAAGCAGTCGGGGTTTTTTTCTTTTTATCGAGCAAAGCCCAGGAAGTCGGTGAGTCTATCGTTCCAGTCGTGGAGCCAATGAGAAGGCCCGTGTTCTGTTCTTCTGTGCTTGCAGGGATTCACTTCCTTCTCGGGTGGCATGTACTCCTCACCCCTTATGCAAAAGTAGCTTTTAATTGGACTACGGCACATGGGACACCTGTCCAATTTGCCGAAACAAGAGGCGCAGATACAAGTGTGTCTGGAAATAAAAATGAGGGTGAAAAATTCATAAACGACAGACCGCTTTTTAATTTTTTTTCAGCTTTTAGCAAAAAAACAATGAGGCCGTTCAAAAAGTACGTCTGGCTACTTTGAAAACTTTTTTCCACCCCCCCCCCCCATTCTTCGTCACAGATTATCACCAGAAGTCTGACACCCCCCCCCCCGGGTGGGGACGTCACTAATACGAACACCCCCCACCCTTCAAGTCAAAAACCAAGTAGTTGAATTTTCGACAAACAAAATTAATTTTACACCACACAGTTGCATTTACAACAAATACTTGAACTTTCAAGCAAAAGAAAGGAAATTCAACAAAATCGTTAATTTTTTACCAAATAGTTGAAGTTTTAACCTACAAAGGTGAATTATCAACCAAATGACAAATAGATAAATTTTCAACAAAACGGTCATATTTTCAACCAAAAAAGATGACTTTTTAATAAAATAGTTAAATTTTCAACCTACAAAGATGAATTTACAACCAAATAGTTAAATTTTCAACCTACAAAGATGAATTTTCAACCAAATGGTTGAATTTTCGAACGAAAAGGATTAAACTTCAACCAAACAAGATGAATATTCGACCAAGAGAGACCAATTTTTAACAAAACACTTGAATTTTCTAAAAGATGTATTACCAACCAAAAAGTAGCATTTACAATCAAAAAGTTAAACTTTCAAACAAAAGGGACGAGTTCTAAACGAAGCGGTCAAATTTTCAACGAAAAAAGATAACTTTGACCAAAAAGATGAATTTTCACCGAAAAATGTAATGGTTGATATTTCAACAAAAAAAGATTTTAATTTTAAATTAAAACCAGTTGAATTCAATCAAAAAACACGAATTTTCAACAAGATAGTTGAATTCTGAACCAAAATAGATTAAATTTTAATCAAACGGTTGCAATTTTAACCAAACAAGATAGAGTTTCTACCAAAAGAGATGAATTTTCCGCCAAGAAAGATTTTTCATTAAATAGAGAAAAAAAATGTCAATAAATTTTTGAATTTTCAAGCTAAAAAGGAAAATTCTCTAGAAAACAGTTGAATTTTCTACCCAAAAATATGAATTTTCAACCCAAAAGTTCATTTTCAACCAAATAATTAAATTTCTACCAAAACAATAGAATTTTCTACCCAAAAACAATAATTTTCAACAAAATAGTTGAATTTTTAAGCTAAAAGACGATTTTTCTACAAAGAAGTTGAATTTTTAACAGAAAAAAATTAATTTTCTACAAAATAGTTAAATTTTCAACCAAAGAGGTGAATCTCTCAAAAAAAATGAATTTTTAGCAAAGAAGTTCAACTTCCAACCAAAAAGATGAATTTTCAATCACAAAATATTAATTCTTAATGAAAAATATATCTGATAGTTGATATTTCAACCAAAAAAAAGATTTTAATTTCAAATCAAAAACAGTTGAATTCAACCAAAAAAGACGAATTTTCAATAAAATAGTTGCATCCTCGGTTGAATCCTCAATCAAAACGGATTAATTTTCAACCAAACAGTTTGCAAGTTTAACCAAAAAAGATAAAATTTCTATCAAGGGAGATAAATTGTCAAGTAAAAAGTTCATTTTCAACCATATAGTTGAGTTTTAAACGGAAAACGATCAATTTTCAATAAAAAATGGAATAGGTAAATTAGCAGTTCAAAAAATTGATTTTCAATTTTAATAAACAAGAATTTTCAATATAATAGTTGAATTTTCAACCAATTAAATGGACCTTCAAATAATAAAATGAATTTTTAACAAATTTTAAACGATAAGATTAAAAAGAAAAGATTAAAAAGCGGTCTCAACTTTCAACCAAGTATTTGAATATTCAATCAAGATCAATTTTCTACCAAAAAAGACGAATTTACAACAAACAACATAAATTTTCAACCATATAGTTGAATTTTAATCTAAAAACGATCAATTTTCAGCCAAAAAGGGATTTATATATTTGATTCATTTATTTATTTTATTTATATTTATATTTTCAGTTAAGAAAATTAATTTTCAACTAAAAGAAACGAATTTTCAAAGAATTAGTTAATTCTTTAACCAAATAGTAGACTTTTTAATAACTCTCAAAAGCAATCAACTTTCAATTAAAAATAGTTGGATTTTCTTTGCTTGTAAAATAAAATCACGAATTTTCATTTTTTCAAGGATTTCAAAAAAATGTTATTCACATCCATGACAGTATACGGTTGCTAGAACCGAGCGAATTACGCTTACCCCGAAAAGGATTTGGATTAATGGTATAATAATAATAATAACTTATACTTTCCATGTGTGATTCCATGTAATACTGTCCGATTCCTACCTTACCGACATTTTTTCGCAACAAGTCACGTCTACACAAACTGAAATCTCAAATTGAAAATCATATAAAAGGCACTAAGGAACATTTGTATAGTCCTAAATTTCAGGAAATACAAGAAAAATCCAAAAATTTTCTACAATTAAATTTTTTGTAGTCCTAGAAATTTAGGACCATGCAAAAATTCCTTAGTACCTTTTATTTACTTTCCCAAATTTTCAACTCGATAGCTCCATTCGCGGGGACGTAAGTTGTTTCGAAAAAATGTCGATAAAGTAGGAATTGGATAAGCGTTACATGGCCTTAACTGAAATCTTATTTAAATTAAATTTTACTTAAACTGAATTTTGTTCAAATTAAATGTTAAACATTAAAACGTAGCAAAATTAATTAAAGTTTTGTTGGCTGGAGCGTATAATAAAAATGCAACTTGTTTTACCTGCACGGTAGTAGAGCTCTTGAGAGGGGAAAATATTGGCAAACGACACAGAGTTGCTCGCCCGCGGAATTCCAGAGGGAACCTTCCGAGTCTCCAGCCCCGGAAGCTACCAAAGCTCCTCCTCTATTGCTACCATTACTATTGCAAGGCTCAGCCAAAGCGAGTGCTGGTCCCAGCCCAGAAGATACGTCCGTATCATCGTAATTGGTTGAGTTCCCGGTAGCCAAGTAGAGTTGCTAAAAAAAAAATTTATTCAAGGCCATGTAATACTTATCCGATTTCTACTTTACCGACAATTTTTCGCAACAACTCACGTCCACACGAATTAAGATATCGAGTTAAAAATTCAGGAAATTAAACAAAAGGCACTAAGGAACGTTTGTATGATCCTTAATTTCGGGAACTACAAAATAAAACTTAATTTTTGAAGATTTTTGGAATTTATTTCTACATTTCCGGAAATTTAGGACCATACAAACGTTCCTCAGTGCCTTTTATATAATTTCCCAAATTTTCAACCTGATATCTCAATTCTAGTGGACGTGAGTTGTTGCGAAAAATGTCGGTAAGGTAGGAATCGGGTAAGTCTTACATGGCCTTCAAGTTCCAATGAAATTATTAATTCGTTTAAATAGAAAAATAATTAAAACTTCCCAAAGACGATCAAAATCTAATCTTAATTTAAAATAATTTAACAATTTATTCATCTGGTCCTAACAATTTTCTTTGGAAATTTTTATTCTATTAAAGCCTTATTTTTCATTCCCCTATTTCCCCATTTTTTCTAACTCAGAAAATAAAAAAGGAGCAAATAATTTTTCTTTTCTTTTTTTAAATGCATCATTTTCTTTCTTTCTTGTGTTTCTTTTACTTTTTCTCTTGGGGATCAATTAAAAACTTTTTTTTAGTGTTTCAATTTTTTTAAGATTGAAGCGCTACAAAAATTAAAAATTAACAATGTTGAAGTTGATGTATTTAAAATCTTCAAATCTGAATTTAAAAGATTTATAAACGTAAAATTGAAGCATTTGAAATTTAAAAAATTTAATTTAAAGGGTATGCCACGATAAAAATAATTTTTGTAGTTTTCTGAGTGCCAAGTAAGAAGTAAATGGTGGCAGCGGTAGGATGCATGCAATCCCACTGCTGTGACTAAAAACTATTTAATCGTTCATGATAGTTGGTGGAGATTTACATAATTAAAATTAAAATGTTTAATTTTTTCATTTTGCAGAAATGGAATCCCAGGTTTATAATACATACGAACTCCAGATTTTGCAATTATTTCAATTCTAATTAAAAGCTTTAATCTTGAGTCATTTTAAACTGAAAACATTCCAAATAAAAGAATTGAATATTAAAAAATGAACAATTTCAAATTTCAATCTTTGAATATCAGATACAGAAAAATCTTGAATAGAGAGCGTTAAAAATGGAATAATTTTAGATTGAACCATGCAATATAAGTTGACGTCAAATTTGAAAACGTACATAAGGATATATAATTTGTTTGCTCTATTCGCAAGCAGATTTTTATTTTCAGGTCTTCTTTTTCCTATTAAAAAAAGGTTCTCCCACCTGTCTTTAAGACTAATTAAAACAAAACATTTTTCCTCGTTCTTTCTCACTTCCCCGAAAAATTTCTCACTAATTTCCGGGTTCGTCGATCCAATGGCCACTATTTATTTTATTCACTTTATATGTTCACACCTTTTATTTCATGCTTATTTCTGATTATTCTATTTGATACTCTGATTCTCTCAAATTCTTTTCCTGGTGACATGTTTAATCGTAAATTGTTTTTAGCACCTCGCTTTTTATTCTTTTTTCTACTTTCAAACAAGTCGAAGGGATGTGTACTTATAAAAAATAATTCGAGTTTATAATCTGAGTTTAAAGAACAAAATTTGCTATAACGGGATGAGGCTTACCTTGAGGCAGGACAACTGCCCGTTAGCCTGTTTTAAATACTGAGCGAGAATCGAGGTCGGCAGCGTACAGACACTGTCCTTAATATGGACGACATTTACCAGTGCGACCTATTGAAAAAATACAGGAAAAGCAGATTCAATATTCATATTTTTCAAAATAAGTTCCTAAAAAATTTCAGAAATAAAACAACGCTTTTTTTACCTTCAGAATTTTTTGACCGATTTCATATGAAATCGGGCAGTCTGCAATGGCGAAAATTTCGGATAGGAATTCATTACGAATCATTTCGAACTAATCCGAATTATTCCAAAATCTATATCCGAACCAATCCGAATCAATCCGATCCAATCCAAAAAAGTTCTCAATTTCCTTCGATCCAATTCGGTTAAAACTTAATCCGACTCAATCCAATTAAATCCGAACTTCCAATCCGAATCAATAAGAACCAATCCAAACCAAAATTTCAATCCAAATGAATCCGAACTCGGATTGGTCTAAACTGTTTTTCAATCCAAATGAATCCTATTCAATCTGAACTCGGATTTATTCGGATTGAAAATTCAGTATGTTTCAATCCGAGTTTGGATTGATTCGGATTCACTCGGGTTGCAAATTTGGTTTGCACTGTCGGATTAATTTTGGACCGATCTGGATCGAACGAAATTGAGAACTTTTTCAGATTGGTTCAGATACAGATTTTGGAATAATTCGGAATGATTCGAAATGAATTCCTATCCGAAACTTTCGCTAGGGTGACCTTGGCGATGCCACGGATTTTTTTGGAGCTCAATGATATAGTTTTCCTACGTAAAACATAAGACACGTATCTTTTGTTTTTTACCAACAAACTTTTTCCATGAACTTAGGGCTATTTGAATATTTAGGTGAATTGTGAAAAAATTAACGAAAATTTTCTTGAAAAAGTTGTATCTTGGGGACGAATTGACATAACTTATTTTTCTCTGCGGCAGCTTATAGTGCAACCTACATTTTTACAAAATCCTTAAAGAAACTTGAAAGTTTTAAAAACTTTCCAAAATGGCGTAAATTTTTTGATAAAACTAAAAAGCGAATTCTCTCAAAAAGGCCACCCTTGATTTTTTCCCTGATTTTTTTTCAGATCCATTGTAATATGAGGGAGATATCCTGTAAGTTTCGTCCTCGCTAAACTATTCCTTCATATACAAAAAATTATTTTTTATAATATAAAATAAATTTTTGAAAATTTTAATTCTTTTTCTAATCATTTTTAGTTTTATGTCTGAAATATACAGTCACAATATTTAGAAATATCAGATTTTTTAGATTTTAAATAGAAAAATTAATAAAATTTTGATTTTTGCTGTTCTGTTTAGATGAATTTTATTTCTTACATTGCTCAACTCAAAGGGGAAAGAAGAAGAAGTAACGGAAAATCTTATGAAATTTCCGACACTTTTATTGAAAATTACGAAATTTGTAACTAAATTTTCCTAAAATTATCTTAAATTTACGAAACTTGGAAGTTAATTTTCCTAAATTTATCATAATTTTCCGAAATTTATCATCAGGAGACATAGTTTTGCCGAGAAAGAAAAATACCAAATGTTGATAATACCGAAAATATAATTATCAAAACAGATAATTTGCAAGAAATGAAAATTTTTCAAAATTTCAAATTAATAAAAAAAAATGAAACTACCGAAAATGTTTATTATCAAAATTGAAATATTCGGAAAGTAAAAGCTAACCAAACTAGAAAAAATCAGAAATGTCAAATTCCCGAAATTACATAATTACCAAAATTTGAAAACCCGAATTTTCAAAATCACAAAATTTCAAATTTCCAAAATAAGTAAATTCCTGAAATTCCAAAGTACAGAAGTTGCAGATTCCCGGAAAAAATATATTTAATGTTTTCATCGGTTAAAATAATGTTATATTTCACAGGTATATGTGCATAGTTTAAAATTATGAAGATCTATTTCAAATTAAATCTGTGCAGTATGCAGCATGCACGATATAAAATGAAATATTATTCCAACAGATAAATAATATTAAATTCAATTTAAAAAAAAACTTTTTTTTAAAGAATTTACTAATTTTGGGAAGTTGAAATTTCGGAAACTCGGAAATTTCTAAATTTTTCTAATTTTATTAACTTTTACTCTCAAAATATTTCAATTTCGTTAATAAATATTTTCGGTAGTTCTATTTTTTTCGGTTATTTAAAACATCGGAAATTTTTTAGTTGAGTAATTATATTTTCGGTATTTTTCAACATTCGGGATTTTTATTTTTCGGCGTTTGTGTAGCATGTTATTGTGATAATATTCAAGGTAAATGTAGACAATTTAGTTGTCATGGTATACACGCTTTTGGAACCAAACTTAAACTAAATATTTTATAAAAATTCAATTTTTATTAAAAATAGTGGCTTCTAAAAAGCAAGTAGAATAGAATCAATAGAAAATAAGCAATAGAATAAATAAATAATAATACAATAAACTTGAAATTACGTGAAATCATAGTATTTTACTTTCTCCTCTTCTTCACAATTTCTAAAAAAAAAAAAACAATATTTTTCAATGATTCTTTTTTAATTTTACTCTAGAAGACCTACTGGAAAAGTTCCTTATAGTTGAGATAAAAAAAAATTATTTACTTATTATTATTGCCAAACAAAAAGCTTGTCCCAAAATAGCCCCAACCACGGGGCTATTATAGGACAAAATTTTAGTCTGCGCAACTTCAAAAAAAATTTTTTCTTCCAAATGGAACTTACTAGACACCTTCAGATAGATGTTTCAAACGAGCCTGAACGATTACAAATTTTTTCAGTTTAAATTTAGATTTTTTGCAAAGTACGAAACGAAAAAATCGCCTTTTTGTCCCAAAACAGACCCGGTTGAGGTATAGAAATTTAAAAAAAAAACTTACAGTCTCATCTGGATGTGGATCCCGATTATCCTTGCGAGTGAGAAAAATAACCAGAGGATAACAAAGCCGTGGTGGCGTGCCCAGCTCTAATTCTGGAGCCGGAAGCGATAGTCTCAAAGTTTCTTCCCCGTGCGGCTGTCTACTGAACATTTTATAGTTATGGAAAAATCTAAATTTTCATTTGTGAAAATTCGAATTAAGTATAACAATCAATCACATTATTCCACTTTTACAAGTTAATTTGCTAGTTAAAACTCGACTTGTATTTCTTTAATTAAAAAAATTTTGTGGCTTTGGGGTCCGTAAATGATGAAGAAGATTTAGATTTCCATCAGACGTTTCGGCTCCATATATGGGCCCTCT
>JAUMHM010000072.1:24278163-24297065 GCA_032362435.1 Melikaiella ostensackeni
CCTGATACTGCCTTTTATTTTGACACAATGGACCGCGCCAACTCTTTACGAAGGAGCACCGATTGGTCCAGAAATATGCGCGGACGTCTTCTGCGCAGCCGGTATCGCAGGAACGGCAAGGGGAATTTCCGAAAGGGTATTTCTCGGACCTCATGTGGCCGGTAATTTTTATTTTGTAATGTTTCTTGCTAACAGTGATGGGTAAGTTACTTTTTAAAAGGAACTAGTCATCGTTAGCGTTACATCACGAAAAAAATAACTAGTTATCGTCATCGCTACCGATTGAAAATGTAACTTTTTCTTAGTTGCGTTTCCCAAACAAAAAGTAACTATCGTTACTTTTTTAGTTACTTTTGTATTTGAGAAATATGTATCCAAATTTAATTTTTGCAAAACTTTATTCACAACTTTCGAGTGATAGTTGTTACACTTTTTAATGAATGTGGTAGGTTCGTCATGACCCACATAATATTTCTCAAACAAGGAATGTTTTAGAAAATTTTGAATTCCAGTGTGGAAGAAAAATTTCAGCTTTCCTATTTTGGGCTATGAATCTCTTTGGCGTTGAAAATTAATTATTTTTTTCTAGAGTTAAATTTTCATTTAAAAAATGAATGTTTAACCGAAAAAAATGTTAACAAAATAGTTAATTTTTCAACGAAAGAGATGAATTGTCAACCAAAATGATGAATCTTTAACCAAAAAACAACAAAACATTTTTAGCAAAGTAGTTCAATTTTCAACTAAAAAAGGTGAATTCTTAATAAAAAAAGTAACAGTTGAAATTTCAACCAAAAAAGATGTTCATTTTAAATCAAATACAGTTGAACCCAAGCAAAAAAGACGAATTTTCAACAAAATAGGTAAATTTGAAACCAAAAAGATGAATTTTCAACCAAGAAGATAATTTTTAACAAAATACATGAATTTTTTTCAATCGAAAAAAATAATTTTGAACGAAAAAAGATTAATTCATAACAAAAAAATGTTATAGTTAATATTTCAACCAGAAAATATTTTCATTTCAAATCAAAAAGAGTTACATTCCACCAAAAAACAATTTTTCAACAAAATAGTTGAATCTGCAGTCAAGACATAAGAAAGAATCAACCAGATTGTTGAAATTTTAAGCCAAAAAAGCGAATTTTTAACAAAAGAGTTGATTTTCAACCAAATAATAAAATTTCTATCCAAAAAAGTTCAATTCTCAATGAAAAATGTAATACTTTAAATTTCATCCAAAAAAGACGAATTTTCAACAACATACTTAAATTTGAAACCAAAGAAATAAATTTTCAACAAAGAACATAATTTTTCACCAGAAAATGACGAATTTTAAATAAAATACATAAATTTTCAACTAAAAAGAAATCAATTTTCAGCCAAAAATGGGATAGTTAAATTTTTGATTGAAAAAATTATTCTTTAACGGAAAAAGATGAATCCTCAATGAAAAATGTAATAGTCGATATTTCAACCAAAAAACAGTTTAATTTTACGTCAAAAACCATTATATTCAACCAAGAAATGAATTTTCATTCAAGAGAGAAATAAAATCAACCAGATTGTTTAAATTCCAAGCCAAAAAGGTGAGTTTTCAACAAGAAAGAGGATTTTCAACCAAATAAAAAAATGTTATCCAAAAAGATAAATTCTCAATGAAAAATGTAATAGATGAAATTTCAACCATAAAAAGAAGAATTTTCAACAAGATTGTTCAATTTGAAGCCAAAGAGATAAATTTTCAACCAAGAAGAATTATTTTTTACCAAAAAAAGATTAATTTTAAACAAAATACATGAATTTTCAACTAAAAAACATCAATTTTCATTATATTCAACCAAGAAATGAATTTTCATTCAAAAGAGAAATAAAATCAACCAGATTGTTAAAATTTCAAGCTAAAAAGGCGAGTTTTCAACAAGAAAGTGGATTTTCAACCAAATAAAAAATTTTTTATCCAAAAAGATAATTTCTCAATGAAAAATGTAATAGATGAAATTTCTACCACAAAATACGAAGTTTCAACAAGATTGTTTAGTTTGAAGCAAAAGTGATGAATTTCTAACAAAATTCATCATTTTTAACTACAAAATATCAATTTTCAACAAAATAGTGCAATTTGAAACCAAAGGGATGAATTTTCAACTGAATAATTTTCAACCAAAAATGTCATAGTTAAATTTTCAATTTGTTATTATTAAATTATTAGTATTATACTACGGTCCGGGATTGCTTATTTGGATGATGCAAAATAAAACGCAAACATCATTTTATTTTGAATTTATCTATATTCGCAATTACTCTTAAAAAAGTAACATTTGAATAAATATATATTATTATTATTCATAATTTACATTGTTATTGGAATTTATGCGGTGGCATTCTCTTTTTTTCTGAGCTAAGAAAACAATAAATGACGAATTGAAAACCAAAAAATTAAAAGTATAATAGAGTTTGAAAAAAATGTTTCTTTAATCAGAACATTCTCTATCCGCCACCTGTGACCTGTTACGGACGGACGAACGGTCAAACACCATCGACAAAACTTTTCTTTTGCTTCAGGGGAGTTTCAAAACATGGAGATCCGTTGAAAAACTGAGGTATGAAATTTTGGACGATTCTAATACTTTATCAATCATAAATGACGAGAATGTAAAAAGAAAGAATCTATTAAACAGAAGGTTTTGTTACGATTTCGTCCGGATGAGAAACATTAATGTTATAAACAAATTTCATAAACAAATGCAGTATTTTGACGGGTCCCACTTTTCAGTAAAATCACCGTCCTGAATCACACTATTTTCAGGAGGAAATTGTTTATTTCATAAACAATTTTACGATTTGGCTCCCTTTAAAGAGATTTTATCAATGACCCTTTGTTATACTTTTAGCTGGTGCTCAATAATTAATTGTGTAAATAAAGTTACGATTTAGTCCTTCGTCCAGTGACGTATTTACACCAGAGGCTAAAAAGGCCATATGATGCTCTCACTGCAATAAAAAAAAAACCTAGTAATGAAAACTGAAAAAGGGCGGCACATTTTTGGAGGCAGATTTTAGATTTATGAGATTAGATTTTTTTTATTATTAGGAAACAAGTCTGTTTTCACTTCTGTGGTCTTTTTCTCGCTTGTCAACTCTGCAATCGAAAAAAACTAGTAATGAAACGTGAAAAAGGGCAGCAAAATTTTAGGGGCGGCCTTTGTCCGATCAATTAAACTACATATCATTTTGGAATATCAAAATTTTTCAGCCGAAAAAATTATTAATTTGATAAATAAATACACTAATTTTAACGTATACATTGTATCCGATATTTGTCAATAAATTACTTGGATTACTTGGTAATTATTTTTGTTTACTGTTTATGAGCAGAATATAAATTTCAGATGAAAAAAGAAATCATAAAATAAAATTACCACAATTTTACAATCAGTTTGATTCCTCAAATCTCAATCTCTTTCGATTCAAATCGGTTAAAAATCAATCCGACACAATCCGAGACAAATTTTCAATCCGAACTCGGATTGATCTAAAACCGATTGAATCCGATTCAATCCGAACTCGAATTCATTCGAGTTGAAAATTCAGTGTATATCAATCCGAGTTCATATTCATTCGGATTTACAATTTGGCTAGGATTCATTCGGAATGATTCAGATGGATTTTTAACCGGTTTGATTCAAACGTAATTGAAAACTTTTTCAGGTTGGTTCGTATACAAATTTCGGAAAAATTCGGAATGTTTCGGATTAAATTCCTATCCGAAACTTTCGTCAGGAAGGCTGTAGACTGTAGATCATTTGTAAAAATGGTAGAAAAAATAAGTGAATAGGATGTATTATTTTAATATACATATGCTAAAAATTAAAATATATTCAGCATTTTCTAACTGAATAATTTCCTATTCATATAGGAATTTTATTCGCTTGGAATAAACCGAGATGCAAAACGTTCCGTTTGAAAACAAAGTTTTTGGGTTGCAAATAACCAAATAGCGTAACCAGTTGAAAGATTGTTTACAACAGATCTTCGTAGTTCATTCATGTTTTCTCAGCTGTTTTTTATTGCTCCAGGTGTTCTGCACTAATAACCTTGAACTTATTAAAATACAAAATACTTACTACCTTGCCAAAAAGTTTTCTGTAGATTCATCGCAACTGGAATTTCTTCCAAATTTTCCATAATATTTCTGTAAAAAAAAAGAACATTGTCCGTGAAAAATCTCGTTAATACCATCAAAAATTAGTTGATATTGCGGTTATTCTTGTGAAGTCGGATATCATATTTTATGCAAGTTTTTTATTTGAAAACTACGTTACTGCAAATCGACATTACCAACCGAAATGCTCTTTAAGTCTCGAGTGATCTAATTTGATCTAATTTATTCAATTGATCGAAAGTTAAATAAAAATTAATGTAAAACCTCTAAATTACCAAAACAGAAACATTTAGAAGATCAGAAGGATTAAAAGCAATCTCTTTTCTTCCCAACCTTTAATTTTTTCAGAGCATCAGCGCCATCTAGGTGTCGATAAATTGATACACAAACATTAAATTACGTATTTTGGTCTGCTCTCTAGATTCCAAGAAAATTTTGACAGTTACGCAAAAGCATTTATGATAAGTCCAAGAGCATTGCGACTATTAATTTATGGCCTTGGTGTCCTTTTATTAATTTCATTGAAAGTTGTTATCATTGACACCCTTGGAATGTCAACTCTTGTGGCTTTAGATTTCGAAGTCTATGGAAGAGTCCAGGGTAAGTTTTTACAAAATTTTGATTTTCTAAATTATACTTTCGATTATTAAGTGAGTTTAATTCAATTTCTGGTATATATTTTCAGGTGTCTGCTTTAGAAAGGTGAGTAGATAATTTTTATTACTATAGAAGCCGAATTCACGTTTTTAGAGGCTTGGTCAACACGATCAAATTATTCACTATGGCCTCAAGCTTCCTTATCGACTCCATTTTTTATATTTACTGTACGGTAGCGCACTCTGCCAGAGACATTTTTTACCTACTGAAGATAAAACCCTTATTTGAAAATTTATATCAATTTTTTAATAACAGGGATCACAGTCTTTCCATTCCTGCGTTTCCTCTTTTCCCCCTATTCTTGAAAAACTTCTCCTTTTTCCTTTAAATATAGATATTTGAAAATACAATTATTCGTTTCACACCTACAAAATATTCCATTCAAAACTAGAATATATGCTACCGCGAGTAGTGAAAGTTTATTTTTTTTTAACTTACAGAATTACCTATTATAATTAATTCTACTTTTTAAAAAATTAATTTCAAACTAAACTATTTAGTATTTAAATAAAACTTTAAGACTAAAATATTTTTTCGCTTAAATTATTTTTTGAATTAACTATAATAAAGTACGATGGTCTGTTTGTACACATTGAAGATTCTTTAGTTTAAGAATAACAATTGTCATTATTTTTAGACATTATAAAAATTATTACTTGTTATTCACGATCCTAATCTAAAAATTGCTAACTTTTTAAAATAAAAAAAATTTAATTCGATAAAAGTTAAAAAAGTTGTAGGATTTTTAAAAATTTCTAAAAGTAGCAAAAATCGTTTCTTCTAACAGATTAAGAAGTCTAATTAAAATTTTCAGTAAGTATTAAATATATTTAAAAATAAACCCCATGAAAGTGTTCGATTATACAAAAATTAAAACAAAAATTACAAGATTTACAACTGATCTTAATGTTATTTTTCGATGAAACACAAATTTAGTAAGTTCTAGAGTAAAAAAAATTTTCAAAATCTACCAAAAACCAGCTTTTAACAGTTCGGCAAATTGAAGTGCAGTTTTTAGTCGATGTTAATTATTTTTTTAAAATATACATTTCATATATAATATTTAATTAATGTAAAGGTTTATTAAAATTTAAACAAACTTTTTCTTTTACTTTTCCTTAAATAGACAAACCTAAGATTGTCTTTGAGACTGAAATAAAACCAAAAAATTGTCTTTTTTATTTTAAAATTAAAAATTGAAACCCATTTTAATTCAAAATTGTTTCATCCCTCAGGGTTTAATTTCAAAATGTTCATAGTTAAATCTTTTAGTTTTACTTCGTGCATTTCAAAATTTAAAAATAGATATTGTTTTAAATGCTTAGAAAATTTCAAAGTAATAGCATTTGAAATTGAACAATTTTGATTTTGTAATATTAGACAATTTATAGACTTTTACATTCAACAATCTCTGAATTATGAATAATTGTACATGTAAGTTTTTCAAACATGAACAGTTTTAATAGAAAATTTAAAAAGTATTACTATATTGAAATATAAATATATTAAAATATTAAAAGTACAAAAGTAAGAATTAAAATTATTTAAAAATTTGTTATCATGGATTTGTATATAGTTTGTTTTTCATATTAGAAAATAAAAATCCAGGGACATGAACATGCTCGTTGCGCGCGTGAATTTTATTTAAACGGGTTTTCCTAGAGGAATTTAATGAATAATTTTAATTTAATTTATTTCCAAGAAATTTGAAATGATTTCTACTTATTTTAATGGATTTGTACGATTTCAGTGAATTTTAAGGATTTTTAACGAATTTCTAGAGAACTTGTGGAGTAAATTAAATTTCATTTCAAGGGATTTCTACGTATTTCAACAATTTCAAAGATACGTAAGTTAATTAGAAAAATTTCAAAGGATTTTAAACATTTTAAGTTATTTGAAATAATTCGAAAGAATTTCAAGAGATTTCGTTTCAAAAATTGTTGGTACTCCTAATATTTAAAAGTTTATTATTATGGATTGGTTAATAGTTTATGTTTTTAATTTTAGAAAATAAAAACCCAGGTGCGCGAGCTATTGCTAGTGTAAAATATTTTAGTCGCTCAAACTTGAATTATTTTAAATTTGGGTTTAAGAGCATTGAAGGAGTGCGGTTTCAAATTAAATTTAAAATTTAAATATATTGTAAGAATGAAATAACAAATCTTGGAAAGAAATATTCAGTTATACTTATAAGTATCACGATAATTATTATTGAAGGAATTTTTAGAAGAGGGAATATTCTTGATTATGAAAAAAATTTAAAACATATGAAAATTGTTCATTTAACAAATTGCATTTTTTCTCGTACTTTTTTATTTCGCCGTAAATTGATTTCCAACGGCCTTACCATATCCAGTCTGTAAAAATAAATTCTTTAATAGCAGAAATCATTAAAAAATCATTTAGCATTATTTAAAAGCTATAAAATATCATTTAGTTGTTATAATTTCTTTACTCAACTTTTCTCCTTTTTCGTGAAAAAATTACTCTATTTTCCCTTTCTTGAGCTTCTTTTGCGCTCTGATCCCTGTAATGAAATTGGTATTCAATTTTTTATTCATTTTCCCATTTATCTGCTTAATTTTTCAGTTCAGTTTTATATACTTCAAATATAAAGATTTAAATAGTATGTTCAGCCCAGTTGAATTATACAATCATACGACGAAAGGCCATTTGCAGGAACAAAATATAAACAGTAATTTTTTTGCTAAAAATGTTTAGGTGGACATTCCAATGAAATACTGAAACCCTGAGACTTGTCAGGCTTATATTGTTCATTAATAATAAAGTTTTAATGATTTTTCATTATTATATAAAATATTCTCATCTTATTTTTCTTGTTATATCCTCAAAGTGAAAGGTTGAAAGTATTCAAAAACATTCTTTCTGGAATTCTAAATCAAAAAATGGTGGAGTGGGGGGTGGGCAGTTATTTTTGACAATAAAATTTTGTGCAAAAAATATCTGTGAAAAATTCGCTAAGTTAATCACCTAGACCTAGGGGATAGTTGTTCTTCAAGATAAACTGTTTTTCAGATTTGAATAAAAATTTTTTATATGCTTTAAAACCAATTGTTATAAACAATCATTTTTTTCATGTCTACAGGCATCGGAAAAATCTGAAAAAAATTATACCGAATAACCGTTTGGGAAGGAGGATGACAATTATTTTTTTGCCAATCTTCTAGGTGCGGAATATTATTCGCAAACAAATGTTCTTTAGAAAATTGTAATTAACAATTTTGCAAAACTGTACCAAATTATGATAGAAATTTTTCTTAATTTGGTATTAATGTGTTGGACAATGAAGTTTGAAATCATACCTTTATTGCGTCCAACAACTAATATAATTGTTATAAACAATTTATTTGAACAAATACTCCAGTGTATCAGTTTGTTGTAAAAAAAAATTGTACTAAAATCGTTTTGATTTATTTTTGGAATGGTATTTGGTAACTAAAAATTCACATTAATTGAAAATTTATAAACAAATTATAAAGTTTAAAAATCTTAATCAGCAATATTGCAGAACCCTATCAAGTTAGAATAATTTTTTAAATATAATTTGTGAATTAAGTTTAGGACGTGAGAGTTTGAAATCATAGTTTTTTTGCGTTCAACAGCTTATAAAATTATTATAAACAATTTAATTAAACAAAGACTCCAGTGTATCAGTTTGTTGTAAAAAAAATTGTACTAAAATCGTTGTGATTTATTTTTAGAATGGTATTTGATAACTGAAAATTTACATCAATTGAAAATTTATAAACAATTTATAAAGTTATAAACAATTTTCAAATTAATTAGGACTCATGAAATACATATAGACATAGCAGAGATGTTAATATTGGATTGAGAGTATTTTATCAAAATACGATTTTTCATGAAGAAATATTTGATTTTCCAATTATTGAAACAGACATTTTTCTAACAATTTATTAAATATTAGAGTTGAAGAAGATCAGTTTTTCTCATAACTCACATATTTAAACAAATTGTTTAAGCAATTTTTGTTTAAAATATTTAAAAATCAGGTTATTTCTCATGAAAAATCATCATCTTTCCCCAATGGTTATAAACAATTTTTTTTCAAATTTTCTCGGTAACTCTAAGTATGAAAAAGATTAGTGCTTATAACAATTTGTTCTTGAAAATGTAAAAAATGTTGTGTAAATCTGAACATTTGTTTTCCTTGAAGAACAACTATTCTTTAGGTGATTCATAAAGTAAACTTTTCACAGAATTATTTTGCAACAAATTTTATTGCTTAAAAAAATCTGCGGCACCCTCCACTCTGCCATTTTTGGATTTCAAACTCCAGAAAAAATGTTTTTCAATAGTTTCAACCTTCCACTTTAAGGATCTGAAAAAAAATTAGATTGGAACGATTTTTATAACAACGAAAAATCATGAAATCGCAGGCTTCTCTGAAAACACTGTACCCTTAATTAAAAAATTAATATCTTATAAACTATTTGTCTCAAATGGTTCGAATAGGGATCATTTGAAAGGTTTTTCATGTCCTGAAAGTCAAGTTTCAAGCATTTTTTACCTATCTTTCAACCGGAAGCAAAAATCCAAGAAAATGTGTTGAAAATTGTTTCAATTTTCAGCAAAGAAATTTCTCTTTATAATTTGTTCCAGCAGGAATGATAATTTGACTGGACTAATTAAATTGAAATTAATTTTTTTAGTACACTCAAAGACAAGGAAAAAAACTAGGATTGTGTGGATGGTGTATGAATACAGAACGAGGGACAGTTGTGGGACAATTGCAGGGAGAAAAATCCAAAATCGAAGAAATGTAAGTATTCTACTTTCAAAATTATGTTTACTCGAAATTGTGATGTAAAATAATATTAATGAAATATAATAATATCAGAAACAATAATAAACTGTAACTATATCTTGAGTCGCAGAGAAAATTATAATTCTGTTTCTCTATTTTGTATTTCAAATAGAAATTTTTAATCATGAAGGTACCAACAATTTTTGTAAGAAAAAAAACTAAAAATTAAACTAAATTTTAGGAAACTTTG
The DNA here is from genome assembly GCA_032362435.1 of Melikaiella ostensackeni. Lineage (NCBI taxonomy): Eukaryota > Metazoa > Arthropoda > Insecta > Hymenoptera > Cynipidae > Melikaiella > Melikaiella ostensackeni. Next base: position 24,288,028 of record JAUMHM010000072.1, read on the forward strand.
GTTGCAACATAAGGGAAGTCCGAGTTCCTCCATCGAAAAAGCAGAATTCCGAAACGAGAAGGAAATTCCTGAATTGACTTTCAAGGATTTCACAATTAGAAAATAGAAAATAGAAAATATAGTTTCGAAAACTCTTCATTAAAATCGAAATTATAACAAAAATTGTTTTTTTTTTTTAGATCTTAGTTGAAATGAGGTGCTGATTGCGATACTTTTATATAATTTTTCCCCGCAAAATCTTTCTAATCTTAACTGTAAATATTTATTTATTGATCCACCATTGTCCTAAAGCCTACTTCAATTTTTTTGAAATCGAAATCTACACTTTAAAAGTCAGAATTAGTTTCCTAAATACCTTTATAACTTATATCAATTCTTTAAAAACGTTTGTAAGTGATAATAAAACCAGTTAAGTAAAATCGTTCCTGATTGGTCTAAGTACTCTGACGTCAAACCTTTTCTCCAATCAGGTTCATTTTGGCGAGAAAAGGGCTAAATTTGAATTTAATTATTAAACAAAATCAATCTTTTTTTCAAGCTAAAAAGTCGAATGTTTTAGAAAACAGTTGACTTTTAAACCAGAAAAGATGAATTTTCAACAAGAAAGTTACTTTTCAAAATCAAGAAAGATGAATTTTCAACCAAATGGTTGAATTCAACCAAAAAAGATGAATTTTTAACCAAGTAGTTAAATTTTCAACCAACAAAAATGGATTTTCTACCAAGAAGAGTAATGTCCTACCAAAAAAGACGATTTTTCAACAAAAAACGTTAATTTTCAACATAAAAATATAACTTTCAATTAAATAGTTTAATTTTTCACCAAATAGTTGAATTTCCTACCATAATACTTGAATTTTAATCAAAAATATGAATAATCAACAAAAAATTCATTTTTCAACCAAATAGTTTAATTTTATACCAAATTATTGAGTTTTCAAGCCAAAGAGACAAGTATTCTACAATCAAATTGTTGATTCTGAACCAAAGAGATTAATCTGCAACCAAACAAATGAATTTTTAACAAAACAGTTGCATTTTCAGCAATTTAATTGAATTTTCAACCAAAAATATGACTTTTAAGCAAAAAAGTTGATTTTCAACCAAATAGTTGAATTTTCAACTGAAATGGTGAATCTTCAAACAAACAAAAAATTAATTTTTTGTAGAAGTAGGTGAACTTTAAACCAAGTTGTTGATTTTTCAACCGAAAAAGATGAATGTCAATGAAACATGTAATATGTAGTTGATATTTCAACCAAATAAGATTTGAACTTAAAATCAAAAGTATTTGAATTCAAGCAAAAAAATACGAACTTGGAACAAAATATATGAATTTTTAAACAAATGCATGAATTTCCAACTAGAAAAAATCAATTTTCAATTAAAATAACAATTTTCAATAAAAAATGGGCTAGTTACATTTTCAGTTAAAAAAATTCATATTCAAAAAAAATAAAAATTTTATATATAATAGGTAAATTTTCAACTAAAAATGGAATAGTTAAATTTTCGATTAAAAAAATTGATTTTCAACCAATAATTTAACGAATTTTCAACACAATAGTTAAATTTTCAACCAAAGAGATTAATCTTCAGCCAAAATAATGAATATTTAATAACAAAGTAGTTCGACTTGCAACCAAGTAGTTGAATTTTTTGTCAAATAAGATGACTTTTTAATTAAACAGTTGCATTTTCAACAAAATAAATCAATTTTGAACAAAAATATGAATTTTAACCAAAGAAGATTCTCAACGAAACACGTGATAGTTGATATTTCAACCAAAGAAGATTTGAATTTGAAATCAAAAATATTTCAATTGAATTAAAAAAGACGAATTTTCAACCAAATAGATGAATTCTCAATGAAACATGTAATAGTTGATATTTTAACCAAACGAGATTTGAACTCAAAATCAAAAGTATTTGAATTCAACCAAAAACATACGAATTTTGAATAAAAAAAGGAAGTTTTAATCAAAAAAGATAATATTTTAGCTAAAAATAGAATTATTAAATTTTCGATTAAAAACAAAAATAATTTCCAACTAAAAATTAAACGAATTTTCAACTCAATAGTTTAGTTTTCAACCGAAGAAGTCTCATGAAAATCTTCAAATAGTTAAAAAAAAATTCTCTCGAGTGAATCACTGATTAATCTTTCTTATTAATTCAGCCATAATCTTACTTGGAATTAATTGTTTATAAGCACAAAGTGCGACACAAAAGAAAATGTGTATTCGTGTAGAAAAAGGTGTTCTACCACCTCTACTGAATTATAAGCTCGTGCTTGTTCCCCAGCTGCTCCTCCAACTCGGAGGAACGTTCAGTGTGATTCTTTCGTCGAACGGCTTCAGGTTTCCGCACTTTCGGTCGTCTTTTCGAACTTCAAACCTTATTAAAAAATCATTTTTGTATTAAAAATGTTTATTTTAATTTAAAAACTTCTCCAGTTAAATTTTGAAAAAATTATTCTAATTGAAGATATATTTTTTATTAAATATATTGATTGTGCAGCAAGTGTGATAAGAATTTACAAAAATAAAATATTTCTGAATGACAAGACTCGTGGAAACTTGTGAGGAAGTGAAAATATGGAAAGGAAATGAAATAATGAGGATTGTGCAATTTTTTGGAAAAAGAGGATCCCCAGCATGAAGTGCTTCAAGATTTTTTTCAAACACACTTGGCATCTGCAACAGGTAATTATTAATATCACAATTTTTCTTTTATTTGAATATTTTAAAGTTTTTATTTTATTCTTTTTATTACAATTTAAATAAGAATAAGTAGAAGCTAAAAATGAATTTAAAAAAAATTAAAGAATGTTAAGAGAGTGGAATTCTGGTTATCCTTGACTTGAATTTCCTGGTAGGATTTATGGTACGAAAAATAGTTTTTCCTTTCACTAGATTATTATTGTTTTGTTATTGTTAACTTGTATTCAAATACTTCTAAAAAACTGATCTGAAGTCCTTATAGAGGTAATATTTGAAAAACATGTTTCTTATCTTCTAATTATCAAAAGTTAATTAATAAATAATCACTGAAATTAGATTTAAAGGATTAAAAATCTTCGACTCGATAGAAAACGACAAAATTATGTCACATAAAAGGTATTCGACATTTCTCCACTGATCTTGGGCTGATTGAAAAGGTTTCGGATGAATCATTACGCAACCTAGATTGACATAGTATAATGTTAATTTACCACATACATATTTTTTCATATTTACAAAGGGAGGCTGGTAAATTAATTTAAACACTATTTTAAATGATCGAATTAATTTCTTCCCTAGGAAATTCATATTATAAAAGTAAAAATAACATAATAGATTAATAATTAGTAAACAAATAACTAAATTAATAATTTTCTGAATAGATAATCAATTTCTTAACTACCTTCGATGCATATTGTTGGTACATGCATTGTTAAACATTCACTCACTACTTTTAAGTTTTTAATGGAACCAAAACATTAATCGATTATCAACGCACCTTGGCGATATTGAGTTTCGAATTTTCACGCCTCAACGATTTTATTTAGCAAATCGTATGTTTTCAGGTGAAATATTTTTATCGCAAAAAACATTGTGTTTGAAATTTTATTTTTATGAAAATGTATTTGAATCAAGCAGTTTAGAAATTTAAAAAAAATATTTGGAAATTTGTATGAATAGGGTGTCTACTCAAATCCTGAAAAAAATACCCTGACAATTCCAGGTTTTTTCCAGGTATTTCTAGATTTTTCCAGGTATAATTTTTCTTAACAAGGAGCCATTTAAGTATTATATACTCCATTTTTCAAAGCAATCGACCCTACATCCTTTCAAATACAAATCATTACATAATTTCACTGTTTCGTACCATATTCGCATTTTTGGCTTGAAGATTTCAAAAATTGGTTGAAATATTTTTTCTTTCTTGACTGAAAAACCTTTCTTAGTTGAAAATTCAACTCTTGTTAAAAATTTGTCTTTTTGGTTCAATAACTCATCCCTTTTGGTAGAAATTTCATCTTTTTTAGTTGAAAAATTGAACTATTCGGTTGAAAATTCATGTATTTTGTTAAAAATTCATCTTTTTTGGCAGAAAATTAATTCTCTTGGCTGCAAATTCAACTATTTGGTCGAAAATTAACTTTTTTGTTGTAAATTTATATTTCTGGGTTGAAAATTCAACTGTTTTGTAGAAAATTTTTCTTTTTGGCTTGAAAATTTAACAAATTGGTTGTAATATTTTTTCTTTCTTGACTGAAAAATCATTCTTAATTGAAAATTCGTCTTTTTGGTTCAATAACTCATCGCTTTTGAATGAAATTTCATCTTTTTAGTAGTTAAAAATTCAACTATTCGGTTGAAAGTTCATATATTTTGCTAAAAATTCGTATTTTTTTATAGAAAATTAATCTACTCGACTAAAAATTCAACTATTTGGTTGAAAATTTATGTATTTCGTTGAAAATTTGTCTTTTTGGTTTAAAAATTCATCTCTTTTGGTAGAAATTTTATCCTTTTTGGTTACAAATGGAACTACTGGGTTGAAGTTTCATGTATTTTGTTGAAAATTCGTCTTTTGGAAAAAAGTTAAACCCTTTAGCTAAAAATTCAACTATTTGGTTGAAAATTTATCTGTTTTGTTTAAAAATTCATCTCTTTTGATAGAAAATTCATCTTTTTAGGTACAAATTCCACTATTCGCTCAAAATTTCATGAATTTTGTTGTAAATCCGTCTTTTTTTCGTAGAAAATTAATCCTCTTGGCTGAAATTTCAACTGCTTGGTTGAAAATTAATGTATTTTGTTGAAAATTCGTCTTTTTGGTTCAAAAATTCAACTGTTTTTTATTAAAAATTTGAATCTTTTTGGTTGGAATATCAATTTTTACATTTTTCGTTGAGGATTCACCTTTTTTTGGTTGAAAATTCAACTACTTGATTTAAAATTATCTTTTTGTTGAAGATTCATATTTTCAGGTTCAAAATTCAACTGTTTTGTAGAAAATTCCTCTTTTAGGCCACTTTTAGATTTGGGCCTCTTTTAGATTTGGGTCACATCACAGTTTGAATTGCAACCAGCATTTTTACAGAGATGACAATTAAAGTTGCATCACAATCCATTATTAGATGCAGGCAATAGAATTGCTTCTTTTTCTATTTGCTGGGCCTGATTTGCTTCAATAATTGAAATATTTTCCCTTTGATGAACTTTGATATTTAGAGAAAAAAAATACGAAACTGATCCATATCAATTTCCTATTTATTCCTTTCTGATAAATTTTAAAAAGCTAAAAACATTGAAAATGTCATTGACCTAAATTTACTTACTTATAATTTATCTTATTGAATTTTTCATTTAAAGAAAAAACTAAAACCTTGTTTTCTTGAAGTTTTGCATATTTTGCAAGATTTATTGTTAAAAGTCAAGATAAGACTGAACAAGTTTAAAGAAGATAATTTGTTGTTTTGTTGGTTTTTGTTTGTTGTTTTGTTTGTTGTTTTTGTTGTTTTCAGGTCTGGAATAATGAAGATCGCCGTTATTTGTTATGAAGACCAGGGTTTTTATTTTCAGCGAATGCGGTTACAAAAACGTTTGAAACTAGTAATCAGAAAAATAATCTAGAGAGCTTTGTAATTTTGTTACGTATTTAGCGGATGCGGTCAGATATGAAATTAAAAGAAGATTTTATAAAGAAGGAGGTCATATAAAAAGAAAAAAAAACAATGTTTGCATTATTGATTTTTTAAATTTAAATTGAAATTTTTTATACGTAAATGGGAAATCGTTTAGCGTACTTGTGATAAGAAGTGTCTGAATGACATATTTTCGAATCAAAATAAAATGTACCAAACTGATAAGATAAGATAAAATTTTATTTATCTTTATCAGGCAGTTTTATCGGACAAGGAACTTTTTAATATTCTGAGCTTTGAAGTTTAAGGACAGATTTAGATTTTTTTCATTTCTGACAAAAATCAGTTTTTAAATTTAGTGTTCAAGATGTTATAGTTAATTTTCGATCATTTGGCCTATTTTTGGTAATAACAAATATTACAATTTTTATTGTCGAAAAAAGTTCACCTTTTTTCTTAGCTGCGGTATGAATTAAATAAAATAGAATAGATATGAAATTTAATAAAATTTCGTATCTGGAAAGATATAAAAATAATCCATTGAGATCGCTGATTCACATATATGCAAGTGAGCGTTACTTGAACTTTCAGCATCAGCCTCGTGAACAACTCCGAAGAGCGACTCTCACTTTCATTTTATCAACGATCCTTTTACGTATTACTACATTTTACTTTCTCTGAATGTGTTTAAAGGTTCGAATAATTCTATAAATTAAAAAAACTTTAATTTTTATTTTTGCCGATTCTTGAAAATTCTGGAATCTTCTAAATATTAAAAAAAAATAATTTTAAATATTTAAAAATTTTAGATTAAGGGTATAAAAAGTGATAAATATTAAGAGAATTATTAAATCCTAAATCATTCTAAATGTTAAAAAGCACTAGAGAATATTTTGGAATGTTTTAAAAGATCAAAAGTATTAGAAAAAATATTAATGTTTCAGGAGGACAATAGATATTCTTTTTCAATAAATTGAAGAACTTTGAATAATGTTCTAGAATGAATGAATTATTCTAGAATGTTCTATGCAGTTTCAGTTGAAACCCTGAAAATTCGAGATGAACGGCTTAAAAATCGATAAATATTGAAAGAATTACTGTATACTAACTCATTACGAATTTCAAAAAACACTAGGGAATATTCTGGAATATTTTGGAAGATTCATAGTATTAGAAAAAAAAATGTTTCAGAATGACAAAAGATATTATTTACTGAACATTTTTACAATTCTTTAAAAGAAACTGTTTCAAGACACACGAAAGCATTCTGGGATGTTCTGAAAGTTGTAATAATTTGTAAGACGTTCATATGAAGGTTTGAAAAATTGAAGAACTTTGAAAACTATTCTAGAATGAATGAATTGTTCTAGAAGGTTCTATGCAGTTTCAGTTGTAGCCCTGAAAATTCTGGATCAGCTATATCAAAATTGATAAATATTAAGAGAATTATTGTATAATAAATCATTATGAATTTTAAAAAACACTAGAGAATATTCTGGAATGTTCTGGAAGACTCATAGTATTGAAAGAAATTCTTAAAAATATTTTCGAAGGGCAATTTATTTTGGTTTTCTAATAAATACTCCAAATTTTCAGGATTTTCGAAAGGAACTAATTCAAAAAACAGAAAAGTATTCTGGAAAGTTTGGGAAGTTGCAATAATTTGTAAGACGTTCATATGAAGGTTTGAAAAATTGAAGAACTTTGAAAAAAATTTTAGAATGAATGAATTGATCTAGAAGGTTCTATGTAGTTTCAGTTGAAGACCTGAAAATTCTAGACAATTGGTATGAAAATTGATAAATATTGAGAGGATTATTGCATACTAAATCATTATTAATTTTAAAAAGCACTAAAAAAAATTCTGGAATGTCCTGGAAGATTCGTAGTATTAGAAAAGAATTTTTAAAATGTTTCAGAAGGACAATAGATTTTGGTTTTTCTATAAATACTGGAAATTTTCAGAATTTTCGAAACGAACTATTTCAAAAAACAGAAAAGGATTGTGGAAAATTCTGGAAGTTCCAATAATTTTTAAAACGTTCATATCAAAGTTTGAAAAATTGAAGAACTTTAAAAAAATTTCTAGAATGATAGAATTGTTCTACAATATTCTGTGCAGTTTCAGTTGAAGTCCAGAAAATTCCTGAATATCGGTATGAAAACTGGTAAATATCAAGAGAATTATTGAATCCTACATCATTCCGAATTTCAAAAAGCACTAGAGAACATTTTGGAATGTGCTGGAAGATTCATAGTAATAGAAGAATTTGTTTTAAATGTTGCAGAAGGACAATAAATATTCGTTTTCAGCAAATACTGAAAATTTTCAGAATTCTTCGAAAGGAAATGTTTCAAAACACAGGAAAGCATTCTGGAAAATGCTGGAAGTTGCAATAATTTTTAAACGTTCATATGAAGGTTTGAAAAACTGAAGAACCTAAAGATCCTTCTAAAATGAATGAATTGTTTTAGAATATTCTATGCAGTTTCAGTTGAAGCCCATAAAATTCTAGAATAAAGTTATGAAAATGGATAAATATTAAGAGAATTATTGAATCCTGAATAATTCTGAATTTCAAAAAGCATTAGCGAATATTCTGGAATGTTCTAGAAGATTCATAGTGTTAGAAGAACATTTTTTAAAATGTTTCAGGACAATAGATATTGGTTTTCAATAAATACTGAAAATTTTCAGAATTTTTTCGAATGGAACTATTTCAAAACACAAGAAAGCATTTTGGAAAATTCTGGAAGTTGCAATAATTTTTAAAATGTTTATATCAAGATTTTTAAAACTAAAGAATTTTGAAGAACTTTCTAGAATGAATGAATTGTTCAACAATCTTTTATGCAGTTTCAGTTGAAATCCGGAAAATTCTAGAATAACGGTATAAAAATTGATAAATATTAAGAGATTTAGTGAATCCTAATTTATTCTAAATTTTTAGAAGAACTAGAGAATATTTTTGAGGATTCTAGAAGATTCACAGTGTTAGAAGAAATTTTTTCAAAATGTTTTAGAAAGACAATAGATATTTGTTTTCAATAAATAATGAAAATTTTCAGAATTTTTGGAAAGTAACTATTTCAAAACATAAGAAATCATTTTGGTAAATTATGGAAGTTGCAATAGATTTTAAAACGTTGATATCAAGGTTTGAAAAATTAAAGAATGTTCTAGAATGAATTAATTATTCTAGAATATTCTATGGAGTTTCAGTTGAAGTCCAGAAAACTCTAGAATAATGGTATAAAAATGACAAATTTCGAAAAATCGAAATTTTACGATTCATTCAGACAAATCATTTTTTTGATGATCGAGAAAAAATCTGCGAAAGAGATTATTTGTTCTCCAAATGAATCGTAAAACTACGAAATTTTGAATTTAAAACTCTCGAAC
>JAUMHM010000072.1:24297165-24322990 GCA_032362435.1 Melikaiella ostensackeni
AAGTTAAAGCGTTCAAAGTGGAACTCTTTTCAATTTCAAACTTTAAAAATTGAAGCTTAAAAAAGTTATGATTCAGAAATTTTTAATTCAAGCGATCAATAATTCACAGGTATAAGTCTCATCATACAATAGGAAAGATTTTAGGCTGATGGAACGGAAATTCTTTTGGTGAAGTATAAGCGATCCTGCTCGCTTTCGGATGAAGACCATTCTCGTGCTTCTCCATGCCGTCGAGACATATCCCAGTGTCAGAGTGGCCCTAGCAAGTCTCACCAGCGGCTCTGTAATGGACTTCCCATCCTTCTGTAAGAAGACCGGGTAAATGTCATCCGAACCATGAGACTTGTATGAGCTGAAAGACTGCAGAGCCCACCTGACCCTGGAAGGGGTAACAATCTCATGGGCAAGCCACCGTTGCAGGCCCAGTTGAGCCACAGGTGACTTTGGATGCCTCTGAGGTATCGCGTTCTTTTTCCTGTACCTTATAAAGCCCGAGAAATGTGCCTTTATCAGGTGGGCCAGCGTCTCTTCGTCTGACCCTGAGCATCCTCCGTCAGGCAATTTTAGAGTGCCGAGAATAGCATCCGGATTGCGTGAGAGCAGCTTGTCCGGTCTAGCCGCCTCTGCCCCTTTCTCGATGTCTGTGCAAAAGTTGGTCCAGCTTTCTTGCTTGGCTTTACGTATTATACCCCTGTAATCATCCCTCATCGCCGTGAATGAGGTCCATAGTTCTTTCGTTTTGCCAGTGCTGGCACGTCTGAACCTTTCTTTGGTTTCCCTGCGAAGCTCCTCAAGTTTTCCGTTCCACCAGTGCGTCTCTTCTGCCTTTCGGACTCTTGTGGGTTGACAATTACTTTTATAAGTAGATTAGATGGCCTTCGTGAAAGTTTTGGCTGCCATCTTCAGGGTGTTCACGTCTCTCATTGATGTGGGCACCTCTGAGGGTGCACACCTTAGCTCAGTAAAATACTGATCCCAGTCCGTTCTTCTTGGATTTCTGGCCCACGTAGGGCCCAAGTGTACGGTATATTCCAGCTCGAACTCTATCTGTAAGTGATTTGAGAGAGTGAGCTCGTCCGAGACTCTCCACTTCTTTACTTCATCTCTAAAACTACCAGTCTAGAGGGTGATGTCAATGACTTCTTCCCTGAATAAGCTGTGAAACCTCGAGGTATTCCCCGTGTTGAGAATATCAAAATCAATAGTTATTAAATATTCCAATAGATCATTCCCTCTTGAGTTAGTGTCCGTGCTACCCCACAATATATGGTGGGAGTTAGCGTCGCACCCCAACAGAAGCGGAAGACCCCTTACCTTGCAGTATTCTACCAGTGTACGTACTTCCTCTGGTGGGTTGGTTTCGCTGTCATGGAAAGTACGCCGATCCTATGATTAGTTTCCAGATTCCTCTAAGATCTGTGGAGATCACTATCAGATCTCTCGAACACAGTTCTAGTAGCGGAACAACGTTGACTCCTTTCGCCAGTATGCAGGTCCTTGGTTTGGTCGCCTTGGGGTCCCTGTAATAAAAACCAGCCCTCCTCCCTAGTCCCCTTATGGTATCTTTAACTAACCAAGGTTCCTGGAATAATAAGATACCTGTGTGTCTCACAGCCATGCCCCTCTGCAGAACCGCAGAGGCGCCTTTGCTGTGATGCAAGTTAATTTGGGTAATGGTTAGACCGGCAGCAGTCATTTACGTCTACCCCCGATCTTCCTCTGTCCCAACAAGCCTGCCCCTGATCGGCAACCCTGAAGTTGACCTGGCCAAGATGGTAGAAGGGCCTATTGATGAGGACCGCAAGAGCTTTTGCCTGGGACTCGGGAATCCGCACAACTAGGAGTTGCTTAAGACTTCCCGTTGTGCTCTCCTCCTGAGGCCGGTCATGCCTGACGATTCGCCAGGACGATGTCTTCAGTGAGGGGTTGAATCCCTCCAAACGCCGAAGGACCACAGATGGATCTTCCAGTTTGCCTGGGTTCCACGCCGTGGCCCTCAACATCCTCTAGAGCAATTCAACCCCACCCACTCTCAGATCTGCATCTTTCAAGGGCCTTATTTCGGCCACTGTGTTTTGCAGTCAAGCTTTAGCCGTTAGGTCGACTGCGACAAATGTACCCTGCCCTGAAAAAGGAGGTCTCAAATTTTAAGCATTGATTTGGGGACACTCTTTCAAGCCCCCTCCAGGTGAGGTGTCCTCTGAGCCCTTCCTTCTCTTCAGGACCTCCGTGCTAGTTGTCGGCGTTGTTATTGCCGATTTTGCAGCACCCGCAGCCGCTCTTCTAGCCTGCTGCGCTTGTCTCCTCAATTTTTCTTTCAAAAAACGTTGATGCCTTTCTCTTTTTTTGGAAAGACTCATTGTGGTCGCTTTCATCTCCAGAGCCTCATTTAGGGGGACTGTCGATCCCTCAGCTCCCAAGAGAGCCGGGGACACAGCCGCCACCTGAGTTTGGCTTGCTGGAGAGACAACCCCTCTCTCTTCGCCACCTCCCTTCCTCCTTCTTCCTCTAGATTTTTGTTCTTGTTGGAATCCATTTTTGGTCCCACGAGAAGCTTGGGAAATGAAAAGCATGCAAGGATAAGACTGAATACTCGGGGAGGTCGTCCGGTGTCCCCGAGCGGCCACCATGACACCTTCATACCTTCATGGATGACACTGCGCACTGAGCACTTGGCGGGATTTCTTATTGACATGTTTCACGCAAAGTGACACTACGGGGTTACTTTTCGTACTACCGAGGTCCCCTTGTGCTTGTTGTGCTCAGGAGAACCCCCTCTACCACTCAGTGTTGCCAAACTTAGTGAAAAATTTCCCACAGCCCAAAATGGCAACAGTACTCTTACTTTCTGGACAACCATCCATGCCCACTCTTTGGAGAGCCCGTTTGTAGGGATCCTATCACTCCTATTCATATTCATACAGGCCAAGGGCCGTTTGGCTCCCTGTCCCGCACGATTAAGCCTCCCCGCCAACTACAAGGTGCTACAGCCACTAGGGGAGAATTTCATAAACGAAAAAGTTAACAATAATCAAAGTTACCATTTTTGAAAGTTGAAATCAAACTTATTTTAAATTGCAGTATATCAGGAGATATTAAATTTGTGATATTTCAAGTGAATGGATAGATTTCCCTTCTGAAAATTTGTGAAATTCCCGGTCGACAAATAAATTCCCGATCATTTTCTGGTTTCCCGGTCGAGTGGCCCCCCTAAAGAAGTTTCAAGTGCACATTGCATTTTTCAAACATTGCGATTTTCGGACCACCCTAATATACTACTAGCCTATAATGGCTTTTTTTCATTCTATTTCTCGAGAAGAAAGTTAATTATATAGCAGACAGTAATTATAAATTTATTTCCAGGTGGATCAGCCTTCGAGATTCGATACAGCAAAACTGGAAATGAATTCTCCAGGAGAGCCAGAGCTTTCCGAAATGAAAATTATCATTCCGACGGTGAGCGTCGCGACGTCAATTCCACCACGACCTGGAAATATTCCATGTAAAAATGGAGCTTGTAAAACATTAAGAATCAGAAGTGATCCTCGACCCGAAAGTCCCTGGCATATTTTGAAAACTATTTTTCTGATTGCCGTCGTAGTTGCTCTCATAATTTGGGTTATTGTCTACACCTTATTAGCGCAGTATCAAATATTGTAAAAAAGCGAGAAAAAATAATCGAAAATGAATTTTATAACATTTTTTATATCATTCAATCGACAATGTAAATAGTTGAACTTCTAGAATTGTAAATATTAAAATTGTTACACAAGGAATCTCTGAAAAAGTTTTTTAGGGTTTTAAAAATTTTTGATCTTTTTTTGTGAATTTTCATGAACGGATTCTTCGACATTCTTTTTTACTGAAAGATATGGCTCTAATATTATTTACAAAGACTGTAATATATGTAAATAAAGTCATCTTCATTATTTTAGGTTTAGATTAAATATTAGATACGTATGTTTTATATGAGATATTCAGGATAATTATTAATAATATAGATATATATGTTTGATCGCCTTTGAGTAAATAACTGAGAAATAATGTAAAATTCAATGATAAATTCTCAAACTTGGCGTATTCGGAGAGAAAGTGCCAAAGAATTTGAGGTTATTGAATAGATTATTTTTAATAAATTTTCTGAATTATTCAATACAAAATTTGTATACTCATTTCTGCAATCCAAATCTTTTTATTCAAATAAATTTTTTTTCTACAATGCCCCTTGTCTTTTCCTAATTATGTGATTTGATTTTTTAAATAATAATCATTTTTACACATTTATAAAAGAAGAGTCGATACGGCTGAGTATGATACGAAATTCAAAAGTTATACTTTGATTAATGATACTTCAAATATTTTTAAAAATTCTCGTTTCAAATTATGCCAAAATTATCTTTGGACTCTCTACCTTCAATCGTCCTCTTCTTTAATCAGCAAACATATTCATTAAGAAATATTTTTTATTTTATTTGATAGTGTATTAACAATATTCCGGATTTTTCGTTGAGATGCGGGAAAAAAACACTAAAATCAGTATTTTAGATTTAACTTTTGTTCCTGTTGATAAAACATCCACTGTTTCTTAAAATATTTGTTTGCTTCAAATTTTTTATCATTTATAAGAATAATAATAGAAATTAACTATTTAAAATTACATCATTCCTAAATTGATTAACAATAATTTGCCTGTGTAAATGTAGTTATGAAAATTTTATTTAACAATTATTGTTGTGTACTTACATTTTCATTCTGAAAATAAGGTTCATTAAACTTTTTAATTAACCTTGAATTGTTGACAGTTTTTCGTATTTAGCAATGAAAAAATAAAAATAAAAAACAATTATCACTCTTACCCTGAATCTGATCTTTAACTTTCCTGTCATAAATAATTATAAAATAATAAAAATCTAATATTTTCAGAAAAATAACGGTTATTCAAGAAAATATAATATCTTCCTTCATCGATAAAAAAATGCTACCAAAGGTATTTTATGTAGAGATAATTCAAATCCAAATTTTAGATAACACAATTAGGAACTCGAGTTTTTTTAGAAGCATCTTAATTTTTTCTAAAATAATTGATTTAAGCAATAATTAATGATAAGCTTCGAAATGCTCTATGAAACTAAAAAAAGGCATCAGAAAAATATTATTCTTAAGGAAAAAGTATCCTAAAAAATAAAACAAAATATTCAAAAAGTAGCTTTTTTAAATCAATCAAAAATTAGTTTTTTAAATGAGAATAGTAACGTAAAAAATAATATAAACTAAAAAAGAACGTATTTAAAAGGAATTCTTAACGAAGGAGTTCAACTTTTAACCAAATAGTTGAATTTTCAATGAAAAAGATGAATTTTCAACCAGAAGATTAATTTTCTACAAGAAAAGACGAATTTTTTACAAAATACATGAATTCGCAACCAGATAGTTCAATTTTGAACAACAAGAAAATTCATCAAAGAAGAATAAATTTTTAACAAAGTACTTGAACTTTCGACCAAAAAAGATTTTAATTCTAAATGAAAAATAGTTTATTGCAAACAAAAAATACGAATTTTCAACAAAATAGTTGAAGTCTTAACCAAAACAGATTAATTTTCAACCCAACAGTTGAATTTCCAACCAAAAAAGATGATTAGAAGAAATTTCTACCAAAAGAGATGAACTTTCAAACAAAAAAAGGAAATTTAACAAAAGAGTTGAGTTTTTTAACGAAGAAAGATTTTTCAGCGAAGAAAAAAAATTTCTGCTAAATTGCTCAAGTTTCAAGTCAAAAAGACGAATTTTGTACAAAACAGTTGAATTTTTAGCAAAGAGGTTAATTTCCAACCAAATAGTTCAATTTTCTACCAAAATAGTTGAATTTTCAACAAAACATTTGAGCTTTCAACTCAAAAGACGAATTTTCAACCAAAAAAGATGACCTTTGACAAAGTTGTCAAATTTTCAACAAGAGAATAAGATTTTTAACCAAAAAAGATACGTTTTTAAACCAAAAAGACGAAATTCAAATGAAATGATGAATCTTCACCCAAAAAAATGAATGGTTAACTATTGAAAATTCGAGGAAAAACGGTGACCGTTTAAAAAAAAAATCAACTTTTTCCAAAAAATTTTTCGCATGGACTGATATGTTTATTTATTAAATTCTCATGTAAAATTATGTAAATATAACATTTTCTTACCAGGAAAAACGAATTTTTAACAAATTACATGAATTGGCAACCGAATACTTCATTTACCAACTGAAAAAGATAAATTTGCATCTAAAAAAATTAATTTTCATCCAAAAAAGGTTTTAAATTGAAATAAAAAATAGTTGAATTCCACCAAACAGACGATTTTCCAACAAAATAAATGAATCCTCAACGAAAGCAGATTAATTTTTAACCAAACGATTGAATTTTTAGCCAAAAAATATGAAGTTTCAAACCAAAAAGACGAAATTTACAAAAGAGTTGAATTTTTATCCAAGGAAGATTTTTCAGTCAAGAATGAAAAACAATTTCAACAAAATTGTTGAAGTTTCAAGCCGAAAAGAGATGATTTTTCAAACAAAAAAAAACGAAATTAAACTAAAATGATGAATCTCTAGCCAGAATAATGAATTGATAACTGTTGAAGATTCAAGAAAAAAACAGAGACCCGTATTTGAAAAAATCGACTTTTTCAAAGTTTTGTTTTTATGGATTAAAATATTTATATATTAAATCTTCATGTAAAATTATGCAAGCACAACATTTTTAACACTTGTTTTTTATACAGAATTAGTTTTTTTCTTGATTTTACAGCTGTTGCATATTCGACTATTAAAAATTAAAGAAAATTGAAAATTTAATTTTCAACCGTTAAATTTGGAATTTTCTTCCATTTTCAAATGTTGAAAATACAATTTTAAATTTTCTAAAATTTTCAACAGTTGAATTTCGTATTAAAAACAAGTATTAAAATGTTATAATGACATAATTTTACACAAGAATTCAATAAAAAAATATTTTAATCCATAAAAAAATATTTGAAAAAAGCTGATTTTTTTGATAACGGGTAGACATTGGCAAAAAATTTGTTGGTAAATTAATAGTCATCCAATGAAATCTCAGTAAGTAGGGAATTTATAAGATCAAAAAAATCCCAGCTCTGATTTAAAAAAATTAAGAAACCCATCGACTGTCCTATTTTGATTGATTTCTTTCTTTTTTTTAGGCAACGCAGTTTCCTAAGGCATACCTGTCTTTAATTTTTTTTTTAAAAAAAATGAAATTTGTTAGTACGATCAATGTTTTATATCATTTTATACTGAAAAAAGGAATGGAAAAGTAAAAAAGTTTGGGACTTCAAAGGCTGTAATGACAGCCACTTTTATAATGTAAATAGTTATAAATATAATATTAATATTAAAACGGAAAAATTAAACAACTAATTAGTTTTTCATTCCAAATTTTCTCCATATCACACTGATTCCGTTATCACACTTACTCGTATCATCCCAACCTAAAAAAACGTTCTTTTTTTATTTATAAAATTGTAACTTTGAATTACTGTAAATGAAAAAAATGAAATTTGAATAAGATAATAAATGAAAGTCCAGTGTTTCTGTCATAATATATTGATGAGAGGCTAGAAAATTCTTTTTCACGAAATTATCATCTATTTACGAATTAAGAAGCGTGATTTTTAAGGAAACATAATCATAATTTTACTTCCACATGTGCCTGAAATGGTAAGAATTTTTTACTGCTCTTTTATATTATTAAAAGTAAGTACAAAGTTAATTAAAAAAAAAGAAATTGAGCTAATTTTGTATCAAAAATTCAAATACTTCAAATTTTAAGCTGATTCAGTAAATTCAGATACAAAATTGCATAAAGCATTATAAGCTATAAAATTGCTATACATTTTTTATGGCCATGTCGAGTCACTGAACTCTAAGTTGGCAATTAATCGGTCAGCTTTATCAGTATAGTGAGCAAATTCAAGAAACTTCGAGTAGATCTGAAAGCGGTGACTATTTTTACAATTTTCTTCAGAACGAGGACAAAATTAATTTAGAGCGAGTTTTAAGGACTCAAAGAACTACATTCTTAAGTGAAGATTGTGCTTTACAAAAAGCAAAATTACAGGACGTCAAGATAACGAGAAGGGTGAGTGATTTCTGTTCATATTTGCTAATCAGGGGCCATCCATAAATTACGTAACACATTTTTTTGACAATTTTTTTACCCCTCCCCTCCTCTTCAACACTCATGCTTTCTATTCTTTCTCCCCCACACTTCCTCATTCTTCTTCTTCCACTCCTCTAGCTTTTTCTTCCTCCTTCAACCATTCTTCTCCCAGTCCCTTCGCCCCGAAATTTTTTTTAACATTCTGTTTCCATCCCCCCTCTCCCCCTTTCCTCTCATATAACCATCCCATTCATGCTACCATGTCTCCTCTACCCATTCACGTACTCTGCATTTTATCTTCTCATCCTTTTTCAATAAATTGCTTCTCTTACTTCATTTCCCAGTCTCCTTATCGCTGTTCTTGTCCAACTCTTTTTCCCTCATCACCAGAGAGCGGACGAGCCCAGTCTGAAGTTGAGCACCGAGCCCAGGCTCGGCTCCACGAACGAATATAATAAGCACAGGAATCTCAAGTGGAGGGGGTAGAGCACCCGTGGCTGAAATGACAGCGCCTAGTATGTGGCCGCTCCATCGCTGCGTAGTTTGGACGGCGCATCAGGCTGTCTCTTTCTCTTGCATAGAAAAAAAACAGCCTGATGCGCAGTACGAAACTACGCAATGACGCGCTCCGCCCCAGCCGCCATCTCTCGTGTTACCCCCTCCACTCGAGTTTCCTGTCATTACATACGTTCTGCTCGGCTCCCTCGTTGCGGAGAAACGCCGCATGGGGGGAAGTGATGGGAGAGCGCACGCGAGCATTTAAATGTCAGGGACTGTGATTAGCGGACAGCACAAAGTGCGCGCGCATGTTCGCTCGTTCGGTTCAGAGGCTCTCCACAACGAGGGAGCCGAGTCTAGGCTCGGTGAGCAACTTCAGACTGGGCTCGTCCGCTCTCTGATCATCACCTTTCCAGATATTTTGGCAATCCTTTTCTTTTTATCACCTTATACCATTTATTGTATCTTGATTCCCCTATCCTCCCCCATCCATCTATCCTCTTTCTTTCTCTGTTTTTCTCTCCAATTCCTCATAGTCTATATTTCTTTCTTTTCCTATCTCTTGATCTCTGAAAAAATCTCTTCCTTTTTCCCCTTGCGTTAGCTCTACCGCACTCTTTCCTCTTTCTTCTACCTCTTTGTGGCGCTTTCTCGCTAACTCCCGCTCCTTTTCCTCCCTTAGTTTCTCTTCGAATGTCCACATCCTCTTTTCTACCCTTGTTTTTAATTTATCCCTTTAAACCTCTTCCCTTACCATATAACCCAGAGTTCTATAGTCTACCCCTAATCTCCATCTAATATATCTCTCTTGCAACTTCTCTATCTCCTTTCTCTACTTCCGTCTCCATATCTCGGCCCCCCCCCCCAGCCTAATACCGGCCATGTCAGCTTATCAAACAACCTGGTACACCTATTCCAATCTTTTTTAAACCTTCTTTTTCCTACTCCTCATATTTGTTTCATCGCCCCCGCCGCTTTTTAAATCCTTTCCCTACTATGCGCTCCATGCTTCCAATTTACTTGCATGATGAAACTGAGATATTTAAATTCCTTCACTTCCTCTAACTTTTCACCTTTCCAAACCCACCCTAACCTTACTTTTTGTCTCTGGAGATCTCTGCTACTTTTTTTCTCAAGCGTTCTTTTCTTCCCTTTTTCTCCATAGCTTTTTCTATATCTTTCCTGTCCAAGGAGTCAAACGTCGCCTTCAAAACCACAAACGTTGCTGTCATGCCTCCTTTTTCTCTCTTTTGATCCTTTTATTTTTAATATAATTTTGCACATAAATATTATCTATCACTCCCATACCTTTCCTAAATCCTGTCTGTTCGGTCGAATTATCTTTTTTTCCTTACTTCTTCCTTTAACCTCTCTGATACTATTGACCAGGGATGGGAAGTAACTAGTTCCTTTTAACTAACTAGTTACTGTAACTAGTTATTATTTTTTTTTGTAATGATAGTGGCAACAAAATTACTTTTGTAAGTAACGAATTGGTAACTAGTTACATTTATTTTAGTAACAGTAGCTATAAAAACCGTTACTTTTTTAGTTACTTTCGAAACGTAGTTCACAAGTCTTTTTTGCGACAATCAATCAATTTTATTGCTTTTCCAACCATTTTTTCATTTTCACTATTTAAATTGTGGCGGCAGATGGTCATAGAAATTTATAGCCCAATATAGGAAAATTGCAATTTTTGTCCCACCCTGGGTTTCAAAATTGTCTAAAATCAATAAAAACACTTAGAAAGAAAAATAAAAAAATAATTTCAAAGTTAAATATTCATTTCTCTTTGGTTGATCATGAATGTTATTAACCAGACATTAAACTATTCTTGTTATTATACTTATTATTTTTGCTAAAAATTAATCTTTCGTGGTTACAAGTTTTATTATTTGGTTGAAAATTCAATTCTTTTTTTCGAAATTTAACGATTTTGAAAGAAAATCATTTCATTCGGGTAAAAATTCAACTGTTTTGTTGAAAATTAGTTTTTTTTTTGGTCGCAGTAAACTGTTTTTGATTTAAAATGAATTTTTTTTGGTGAAATATATGAACTATTACACTTTTAGTTGAGGATTCATCTTTTTTCGTTAAAAATTAATTTTTTCAATCGAAAATTTAACTGGATATTTTTGGTTGAAAGTTAATCTTTTTTGGTCAAAAATTCATATATTTTGATTAAAATTCGTCTTATTTTGGTAAAAAATTAATCTTCTTGGTTGAAAATTCATCTCTTTGGTTTCAAATTACACTATTTCGTTAAAAATTGATCTGTTGTAAATGAAAATTTATGTATTTTGTTGAAAATTCACCTCTTTGGTTTTAAATTGAACAATCTTGTTGAAAATTCGTCTTTTTGTTTGAAATTTCATTTATAACATTTTTCATTGAAAATTCATCTTTTTGGATAAAAATTTAATTATTTGGTTGAAAATCAACTTTTTTGTTGAAAAATCGCCTTTTTGGATTGAAACTTTAACAATCTGGCTAATTTTTTTTCTCTCTTGACTGAAATTTTAATTATCTTGATAAATTTTTTTTTTTTGGTTGAAATATCAGCTATTACATTCTCTGTTGAGGATTCATCTTTTTCCGTTAAAAATTAATTTTGTCAATTGTATTTTGTTAAAAACTCATCTCTTTGGTTTCAAATTCAAATTTTTCATTGAGAATTCATCTTTTTGGATGAAAATTTTATTATCTGGTTGAAAATCAACTTTTTTGTTGAAAACTTGCCTTTTTGGCTTGAAATTTTAACAATATGGTTGATTTTTTTCTCTCTTGACTGAAAGTTTAACAATTTTGATAAAAATCATTTTTTTGGTTGAATATAACTGTTTTTGATTTGAAATTAAACTATTTTCTGGTTGAAATATCATCTATTACATTCTCCGTTGAAGATTCATCTTTTTCCGTTAAAAATTAATTTTTTCAATTAAAAATTCAAGTATCCCATTTTTGGTTGAAAATTGATCTTTTTACTTAGAAAATTCGAGTATTTGGTTCAAAAGTCGTATTTTTTTGGTAAAAATATATGTTTTTTGTCGAAAACTTATCTCTTCTTTTTCAAATTTAATTATTTCGTTGAAAATTCGTCTTTTTTGTTTGAAATTTGAAATATTACATTTTTCATTGAGAATTGAACTTTTTTGGATAGAAATTTTATCATTTGATTGAAAATCAACTGTTTTGTAGAAAATTCGCCTTTTTGGCTTAAAACTTCAACAATCTGGTTGTTTTTTTCTGTCTTGACTGCAAATTCAAGTTTTTTGTCGAAAAATTGTTTTTTGGTCCAATGTAACTGTTTTTGATTTAAAATAAAAATATTTTTTGGTTGAAATATCAACTATTACATTTTTTTGAATAAGCCGTCTTTTTTCGTTCAAAATTATTTTTTCAATTGAAAAAAATCATGTATTTTGTTAAAAGTTCGTCTTTTTTGGTTGAGTTCAACTGCTGAAAATGTTTTTTTTTTCTGTTGAAGATTCATCATTTTAGTTGAAAAGTCATCTCTTTCGTTGAAAAATTACCTATTTTGCTAACATTTTTTTTTGGTTAGACATTTATTTCTTTTAATGCAAATTCAACCATTCCATTTTTGATTAAAAATTTATATTGTTTGGTTTAAGATTCAATTATTTGGTTGGATATTTCTCTTTTTTATTTGAAAATTCATGTATTTTATTGAAAGTTCAACGTCTACTTAAAAAATTTTCTGTTGGTCTTAGAACATTGTAAATCTCCTAGAAGTGGAAATCGTAACTAGATAAATCTAAAGAAACACTTTTAGAAAGAAATAATTAATTTTCAGCGCCAAAGAGATTGATAACCTAAAATAGGAAAGTTGAAATTTTTCTTCCACACTGAAATTCAAAATTCTCTAAAACATTCCTTGTTTTAGAAATAGTATGTGGGTCATGACGAACCTACGACTTTCATTAAAAAGTGTCGAAACTCGAAAGTTATGAATAAAGTTTTTTAATAATTAAATTTGGATATATATTTCTAAAATACAAAAGTAACTATAAAAGTAACGGTAGTTACTTTTTTTTTGGAAAACGCAACTAAGAAAAAGTTACATTTTGAATCGATAACGATAACGATAACTAGTTACTTTTTTCGTGAAGTAAGAAAATAATAAAAAAATAAAAAATAAACATGTATAACTAGTTCTGTTTGAAAAGTAACTTACTCATCACTGCTATTGTCACATATATCGTGTATAATGTCGGCGTCAACGTCACCCCTTATAATTTTTAACCCCTTTCCCTTTTTTTCAATATTGGTACTACTCTCTTCTTTCCACATTTCTGGCCAACCCTCCCTTCTCCATACGCTGTTGCACATCATCCATGCGACTCCTTGAACTCCTTTCCTCTACAGTTTCAAACTTCATTCGGAATTTCATCTATACCTGCTGCCTTTACCTCTTTCAATGTCCCTATATCGCCATCGCTATTTCTTCCCTTGTGATACCCTCTTCTTTGTCCTTCTCCCTTCCCTTTTACCCTTCTTTCGTTATCGTCTTTTCCACTCGTCCTAATAATTCCATAAAATATTTTTTCCATTTTAACATTCTAATCACCTGATTAACCCTTTTCCATTTTTTCCTCTCTATTTTCTACTTTCCATACTTCTTCCTCCGTGCTTGCCCTTTCTGCCTCCTACTCAAACCTTTTATTTTCTTGCTCTTTTTTTTCTTTCACATGACTCATTATACTCTTTCTTCTTTCTTCTGTATTCTTCTGCAGTCCTCCCCATTCTCTTAATTCCAGTTTCGAATACTTTTTTTTTTTCTTTATAATTAAATTGTACAATTGCAAATACTGAATATTTGGATTTGATAAATTAGAAATGCCTTAAATTTGCAAGTATTTCATTTTCATAAGATAGAGATTTTTTAGTTTTTTAGTTTCATAGTTCATAATATTCGAGAAGAGCTCAAATTTTCATGGTTCTTATTTTATTGTTCCATTTTATGCGGCTCCAATAATAAATCGTTGAATTTTTCATTTCTTTTATTTAAGACTGTTCAATTTAAAAGCTCATAAAATTATAATTAATAATTATTCATTTTTCGGGCTTTATAATTTTTCTGTCCATTCTAAGCCATAACATTTTTATTTTTTCAATATCGAATTTTAATGTAAATGTAAATATAATTCTTGTATTCTGAAGGCCTCTATATGTAAGTTAAATTGTGCTGTATTCAAAAACTCGATTTTTCAAATATCCTTCAACGGAATTGTGTGCAATGCCCATTATTTCAATTTTATGCGCTCAGAATTTGAATTTTTTTTGCAATAATTGCTTTCAAATTTAGATTGTTTTTCTTTGAGAGCTGAAATTAAAAAATGGAACATTTTTAGGCTTCAACATTTTTTCTTAGTCACTTTTCAACATTTTAAATTTAAGATTTTTCACTTTACCATTTTCAAAAATCTATTTTTTAAATTCTTCGACTTCTTTAGTTTGAATTAGAAAGTATTTCTTTTATAATTCTTTCATATAGAATTCCATAATTTTCAATAGAATTTTTAATACTGACTCTTCCAAAATTAAATTTTTCAATTTTTAACATTTACAATTTGAGATTATTCAACTTTGATCGCTTTGAAATTGAATAACTTTAAAAAATTAATTTGGAAAATCTTTATTTTTTTATGTTTGTTATTTAAATTAAAAAGTTTCAAATAAAATTTAAACGCGTAAATTTAGAAATTTTTCGATATTGAACGCTTCTAAATTGAAATGATTATTAGGTATTTAGCATTAAAAAAATAATTTTTAAATGTTTCAATTTTTTCGGCTTTACACTTTTTGACTGTTTTAGTGAACAGCTCACAATAAACCCCGATAAACTTAAAAAGATTGAATAATCTTGGGGGTAGTAGCAATTTCAAAAATTGTGAACATTTTTTATTTTATGAATATTCTTCTAGAGAATGGCGGGAAAATCAAAATACTAATTTAATTATACCGATATTGAAGTCTTTAGAACGTTATTACAATCTTTTATTTAAATTACTAGACTTCAATTTCATACTATAATTTAAGATATATGGATTTTATATTGGTATGTTAATCATGATCGACGTAATATTTCTAAAACATTACAAGATATTATTCAACTAAAAATAGAGTAGCTAAATTTTGAGTTAAAAAATAATTTTTAAGCCAAAAAAACGAATTTTCCGCAGAACAGTTTAATTTTCAACAAAATAGATGACTTGTTGAAACAATAGTTACATTTTCGACCAAAATACGATGAGTTTCAACTAAGATGACTAATTTTTTACAAAAACCGACGAGCCTTCAACAAAAAAACGAATTTTTAACAAAATAGTTCAATTTTCAACGAAACAGATGAATTTTTCAACTAAAATGATGAATCAAGTACCAAACAAATTTATTTTTGACAGAAGAGTTCAACTTCCAACCAAATAGTTAAATTTTTAACCAAAAAGATGAATTTTCAACCAAGATGATTAATTTTTCACAAAAAGGATGAATCTTCAGCAACATACATGAATTCTCATCTAAACAAAAAAATTTGCAACCAAATAGTTGAATCTTCAACCAAACAATATAAATTTTTAACCAAAAGTAGAATAGTTAAATTTTCAGTTAAAAAAATTAATGTTCAACCAAAAAATGAGATTTTTTTAACGAAATAATTGAATTTTCGACTAAAATAATGAATCTTCAACAAACAAAAAAATGAATTTTTAACAAAGTAGTTCAACTTTCAAAAAAAGACGAATTTTCAACAAAATAGTGGAATTTTAAACCAAAGGGGTGAATTATCAACCAAGAAGATTAATTATTTACCAAAAGAAGCCAAATTTCCAATAAAAGGGTTGAATTTTCAGTCAAGAAAAAAAAATCAACCAGATTGTTGAAATTTCAAGCCAAAAAGACTAATTTTCTACAAAAATAGTTTAATTTTCAATCCAAGGAGACGAATTTTCACTAAAACAGTTGAATTTTAAATTAGAAAAGATGAATTCTCAACCATTTATAGTTGGATTTTCAACCAAAGAGATAAATTTTCAACTAAAATGACGAATCTACAAAAAAAATGAATTTTTAACACAGTAGTTCAACCAAGTAGTTGAATTTTTAACAAAGTAATTGAATTTCCAACTAAAAGAGATTAATTTCTAAACAAACAGTTGCATTTTCTAGCGAAAAAGATAAATTTTTTACAAAACAGTTAAATTTTCAGAAAAAAGTTAATTTTCAACCCAAAAAGACAAATTTTCAACAAAGCGATTGTTTCCCACCAAAAAAGATGACTTTCTAACAAAATTGTTGAATTTTCAACAAAATACATGAATTTTTATCCAAATAGTTGAAGTTTTATTTAACAAAAATGAATTTTCAACTAAAAATGGAATAGTTAAATTTTCAGTTGAAAAATTTAATTTCGAACTAAAAAGAAGCGAACTTCCAACAAAATAATTGAATTTTCGATCCAGAAGGATGACTTTTTAACGAAATTGTTGAATTTTCAACCAAGAAGATTAATTTTCTGCAAAAGAGATCAATTTTCAACAAAATACATGACTTTTCAACCAAATAGTTGAAATTTCAACTAAAAAAGATTATTTTTCAACCAAAAATGGAATAGTTAAATTTTCAGCTAAAAAATTTAATTTCGAACAAAAAAAAAAGAATTTTCAACAAAATATTTAAGTTTTTAATCAAAGGGATAAATTTTCAACTAAAATGATGAATCTACAACCAAAAAAATGAATTTTTAAGAAAGTAGTTCAACTTTTAATGAAGTAGTTGAATTTTCAACAAAATATTTGAATCTACAACTAAAACTAATTAATTTTCCACCAAACAAATGCATTTTTAAACCAAAAAGACGAATTTTCTGCAAAACACGGGAAAAGTGGATCGTTAGGATCACTTTCCAGTGGATAATTTACCATTGAGCGATGTTTGTCCCAAACTTGGAACCCAATGATAACAATGTTGGCGCCAATTCTGCCCAATGATCTCGAAAACATGGGTAAATTGACAGCCATTGATGGATCAATGATCGGACCAAGCATAGGCCAAGCATGGGCCAAGATTGGGAAAAAATTTGACTATATAAAACAATGATTGTTTTTACCGTTGATTTTTTTTCCTAATCTTGGCCCATGCTTGACCTATGCTTAGCTACCAGTCATGGACCATAACTGACTGCCAATTCTTGGCATTGGCATTATCATCCCAAGCTTTCGTCAATGTTGGCTCAAGCCTGGTTTCCAACCTTGAGCCAGTTAAAAAAACAATGGTTGACAGTATTGGGCCATTCTTGACCCAATAGTCAGCATTGGCAATTTCTCACTGGGGTAGGATGAACTTATCGGGCACTTATCGGTGCGTTTATTTCTCAATAACTAAAGTTATTTTAATTTTTATAATATTTTAATATTAAAACATTTCATATAATATTTCAGTACTGTATAATATAAAATAGTATAGTATTTAGAGTTGTACACCTTACTTTGATACAGACTACATTTGATTATTTGGATCAGTGAAAAGTGCAAGTACTGAATCTTTTTTTATACCGTATTTTTTATCGCAGGATGTCCTAATAATTCGACACTATTTGTTACATACAAAATAAATTCTATCGAAAGCTTTCAAATTATTCAGGATTATTCACCGTTCTACTGATTATAATAAAATAATAATGAATAATGCTGTAACTACTCTTTAAAACGTACTTTTGTGAAATAAAGAACATGAAGGCAGTAATTGGCTCAAGATGTACAAAATGCGGATTTATTAGAAGTTTCTTGCATCCTTGTACAAACTTGTTTTACATAATATTATTCTTTCTAAACTAGTCAGTACAAATGTCGTAAATACTGAATGATAACCTCTGTAGGTATGGAATCTTAACTAGAATCAAAAACTTATGACGTAAGGAAAGCCAAGCGCGAGCAACAAGACATCCAATATCGTGTGAAATGTAATCAATCTACAAAGAGTGAGGCGCCTAATTTTAAATAAGTAAAAATAATCTGGTCTAATACTTATTGGCAATATATGTTTTACCATTAGGCAACCTAGTTTTAAATGTCACGTCATCAACGTTATTTAAGGAAATCATTTCCCACTCTGAGTTATTCTCACTGAGAACCTAATAAGGCAGATGATATATTAAAATGGTTGAGTTCTGAACAAAATAATAAGACTTTTAAACAAATAATAACATTTTCAACGAAAAAATATGAATTCTCAACCAAAGAGATGAATTTTCAACTAAACTGATGAATCTCTAACTGGAATAGTTAATCAATATTCAACCAAAAAAATGAATATGCAACTCTGAAATCAACTTTTTTTCTTTCTACAAAATTCTCTATAGATTTTCGAAAATTTTGAATTCTGCGATGGCAGAAAAATTGCACATTTCCTATATTGGGTGATAAATCTCTATGGCTATCTGCCGCTACAACTTGCGTAGTATAGAAACAGGGCTACGGCTCCACTTTTACCACTTTTACTTGAACAAGGTTCAAACCCAAGCTAAGTTACCGACATGAGATAATTACCCTTGGTCGGTAATGCAGATTCCCTACAGATTCCTGGATTTATCTGCATGGTAAGAGTCTACCTTACCGACGAAACATGTAGGGTGTTTCCCTGTGGGGGGTTTTACTATTTCCGCAAATAGGGTTCCCTATGTTTCTACAAGTGGCACGCGTCTACCTTATGAACAAAGAGATGTGAAATTCCCCTGCATATGCGAGTGGGGTCCCCCTCTTTTTACAAATCCCACGCTGGGGCTCCCACAGTTGGCTGTGGTGAGTGGGGATCTGTGGATATAAGGCGTGTTGTCACGGCCGACTAGCATCTTTTGTTCCAAGTTGCAGCGATCCAAGCAGCTGAAGAAGACATTAATATTGGTATTGGCTTTCATCGTTTTCATTTAGCAACAGCCGGTAATGCAGAAATATCTGCCCTGAATTGATGATCAGTCTACCTTGCCGACAAAAAGTTGGGATTCTCCCCTATTTCTGAAAATGGAGCTCTACGAATGAATGCTGATGACGTCATGCCCCGTCGGTGAATCAATTCGTAACTGAGAAATATTGTTTTGTGGTTCAAGGAAAATATAATATTGCGCATACGCCAAGCGTTAAACTCTATATACTTTCAAAAAGTCTATTTGATATTGCGCTTGCACAGTTTAATTCTTATTGGAATATTCTAGAACTGAGCTTGTTGATTGAAATAGAGGTGAGTTGGGGTGTGATGACACGGTGAGGGGAACCTTCTATTGGAATATTGCGCATGCGCAGAGTGGATATTTCTGTCTATATAAGTGGCATCTGCGTAGCGATTTTTGGATTCAGCTATTAGAAGTCTTGGTTAAAGTTAGTAGACCTGCAGTATTCCAAAATGTTTGGAGAGCGTGAATTGTGTGATGAGCAACAAGAGAAGTCAGCCAAGCAGAGAAGAAATATGTTCTTCCTCGATAAATGTGAGGTACTTATTATTCCTGTTATTGTAGAAGCAATAGTTATGCTCCTAGGATTAGCAGACGGTGACTCCAAAATTGAATACATTCACCGCTGGGTAAGACGATGCATTGCCAATATAGAAACCTGGAAAAATATCCTGGAGACTTCTTACTGGACATCAGAGAAACAGAAATGCCTTCACATCATCAATCAAATCATTAATTTAGGCGCCATCTTTCAACTACGTTTGAGAAGCGGAGGTTCTCTATACGAGCCGATATAACCAACCGAGTTTACTGGGCTGATTCCGAAAATGCATTTGAATGTCGACTACAAAGCGATGTAATAACGAACCTTATTCATATAGATATAAGTTATTTTTAGACGATGCCTCTGTATTATTCCAAGAACTGATTTATGGCTAAAACGAATGAAATATTTTCGACGACGTTGTTGGACGATTGGTTCAATAAATATGTAAAACAACCAATCCTGCGAAAACTTAGAGAATTCCAGGAAACTGATTCTGATTGGACCTTGCATTCAATCACACACCTGGAAATCAATGTAAATAAATATAATCCTTTGCGGGCCAGTTCATTTATTCCCCTACCTTTCCCGATTAAGAAAAAGCAAGCATGTTTAAACGTAGAAAATAATGATGATAATCAGTGCTTTAAATGGGCTGTTCTATCAGCATTATATCCAGTGTTACATCAGAAATGGAGGAACCGCATGTTAATTTTTTACACGTACAAGACGAATACATTGATAAGAGTTTGAATGACAATGCGATTGAAATAGATAAAGTTGTGTAAAAACGATGAGAAATGCAAAAAGATGAATCATTTTAGAATCAGACTACCAAAGTCTGAGAAAAATAGCATCGAGTTCACACACTTTAATAATAACAAAAAGGTACCCTTTGTCGTTTATACCTTTTTTTTGAAATACAGATGTCATGACACACTTTCTGACTATAATTTATACTTATAATATAATTTTATATAAAAATTAATTTTAAGTTAAATTAAATTTTAAATGAAAATTATTATAATATAATTTTGGGAAGCTACTACCTGACACATTTGTGAGCAATTTATATAACCCAGACAAAAGAAAGTGCGTGATCATTCGCATTTAAATGGCAAATGTCGAGGACCTGCTCATGAAAAATGTAATTTAAATTATCAAAATTCTCGGACTATACCCGTTGTATTCCTTAATTTGAGTGGGTATGATGCTCATCATCATCCGCGAAACAGCCACTCAGTTTGAAGTTCAAATTGATCTCACCCCCTTGAATAAAGAGAGATATATTAGCTTCACGAAAAATGTTAAAGGGAGTGGGATCAAATTGCGATTCATTGATTTATTCCGGTTTATAGCTTCTTCGCTAGAAAAATTAGCATCATATCTGGCCGAATATAAAATTATAAGTAGATTTCCGGCGAAGATTATGACCATGCGCAACGGGTATGGTTGAAATTTTATTGCAAAAATCTTAGAGATGACATATATTTGTACATGAAAACAGATGTGTTGATGCTTGCAGATATCTTTGAAAATTTCCGAGATCAGTGACTGAAAGCATACGGCCTTGATCCCGCATACTATTATGCAACTTCTGGTTTGACTTGGGATTCCATGTTGAAATATACCGGTATAAAGTTAGAACTCCTCTGTGACATTGATAAAGTCCTGTTTATTGAGCTGTAATGTTCCTGATGATGTCCCTGTTGGTTATATACTTGAGGTTGATTTAGATTTTCCTGAAGAACTTCGTGATGCTCACAGTGACTTACCTTTTTGCCCCGAACACTCGAAACCACCAGGGTCAAAGCATGAGAAACTCCTAACTACCCTCCTACCGGAACGAAAGCAAATTCTCCATTACCTTGCACTCAAACGAGCTTTGGCAAACGGTCTTCAGCTTGTCGAAATCCATCGTGTTCTTAAATTTAATCAAGCTCCATGGTTAAAAAAAATACATAGGTTTCCACACAGAAAAGAGAGCACAAGCTAAAAATGAGTTTGGAAAAACTTCTTCAAACTCATGAATAATGTCGAGTACGGTAAGACAATGGAGAATGTACGTAAACATGTAGATGTTAAACTTGTGACAAAGTGGGAGGGTAGGTGTGAAGCAGAAGTCCTCATATCCAGACCTAATTTCCACAGCCGAGCAATCTCCAATGAAGATCTTCTGGCTAAGGAACTAGGAAAACCAAGGTTTTGATGAACAAATTCATCTTTATAGGCATGACTTTCATTACTACATCCTTAAAAAATATAATAATATGCGTAAGCTGCTGTACACAGATACTGATAGCTTGATTTAAACAATCCAATGCTCAGATATTTACGTGGACATGAAAGAAGATATCCACAAGTTTGACACATCTGATTATCCTGTAAATAATGTTTACGGTATGTATGACATATGTATGACGATGTATATATCGTGTTTTTAATTTTTTTCACGTGTTTTTATTGAATAAAACCTTACGACCAATTACAAATATAAATTTTAACATTAGTTTAGTTGTAGTTTTAATGTTAGATGAAGATTGAAATTAGTTTAACATTGGTTTAACATTAGTTTAACATTACTTTAACATAAGTAAACGTTAATTTAACATTAATTTAACGTTAGTTCAACGTTACCTTTACATTATATAAACATTAGCTTAACGTTACCCTAACATTACCTTAACGTTAGCTCAACGTTACTTCAACGTAACCTTAACGTTACATTAACTTACCTTAGCATTAGTTTAGCGTTACTTTAACTTAATCACATGTTTGTATTATCTATCGAGCTGTTGTGTGAACTGTCAAACCCAAGCCATTTGACATAGATCTTATTACTGAGTCTTTTGATGATTTTCTCCACAAGGTAAGTGTCTGGAAAGCTGACTTTCAATAGTTTCTCTTGATAAAAGCCTCCTGCGATGGATTGATCCTGATTGTCCTTTCACTTGTTTGTTACTGGCTTAGTTGTCATGATCTGATCCACAGTAAATATTTCGGTTGTCCAGTTGGGGGTTATCCTTTCTCGAAAATGTTCTCATACTTGCTGATTCTAACTTTGTCACCATCTTGAAATTTTTGGCGTTTTGAAGTTATTTTTCTTTGTTTCTGGTAGCACTGCATCAATTCTTCCTCATCATCAGTGGTCACATCTTTTGGTTTCATACCAATTGTTTGATGTTTGTTGTTGTTATACTTGGATATAAAAGTAGGTAAGATGTCTAACCATTTGTAGTTACCTTGCGAACAGAATTGCGGCCACATCTTATTCTTGAGTGTGTAATTAAATCGTCCAATGACGGACGCGATTAAATTACTGTAAGTTGAGTACAGTATGATGTTGTACTTTTACATTAAAGTCTGAGTTGTGAAATTCTTTACCTTGATTGAACAATATGCTCTACAAGTCTTAATTTAACAGCATAAAGCTGTTCTTCGGCGTCTAAAATGTAGTCTGGCCTTGAATCTTATCTTGCTATCAAAAATTGAAGTATAAGTCAGTGGTCATTTCTTTTTCTTCAATGAACCTTCACTTGTCGATGATCGTTTATAAAGAAAAAGTTAAGCTATATTATTATTATACTTTAGAGTATTGTTTGATTGAATTGGTTCCGAGGAACTGTAGTTCATCTTATGTGCCTTTTTGACAATAAGAATTTCTTTTTAGTTGTTTGGATCCTCACGGCTTATGTAAGTTTCATAAAGTTTTTGTTTAATTGAGACTTCACACAAACTAGTACTTTTCCAAAACAGTTTTTCACCAGCACCGAGATGTATTGATCTTCGAAGTTAATGGGTGTATCACCAATTATGAATGTGCCATCATTGACTTTTCGTACAGCGTGAACCATAATTATCCAAAAATTGTTTTCTGTTTTTATTTAAAAAGCCTAGAAATTTATTTGTCATTTTGTCATAACTTTGAATAAGTTCATTCTTTTTCTCGACAATAGTTGTGTCATGTTCTTGATCATCAGCAGCAGTCACGAAAGAAATATTTTCATCTTAAGCTTCTTCCTTTAATTCTTCTTTTTCTTCTTTTTTAATTCCTTTCTTAACTTCATGTTTAGTGGATGTATTAGGCATACTGATTAATTCTTGCAATCGTGTAAGTATAGGTTGAAAAGTTTCACCAAAAATATTTTCTGTAGCTTCTTTGCCCAACTTTAGCATGCGTTGTTTCTGTCAAATAGCATCGCCAGCTTTTGCTAGTTGACGAAGTACATTTTGCTCTTTGTGAAACATGTTTATGCTTCAATGTCTCAGACAAAACTAACTTTATTTGCAATCAAGCAATCATATTTACAGAATAATGAAAGGGTTGAACCCTTTTCTATATTTACCCTCATTTAAATTACTATTTTTATCGATAAGTAAAAATAAATATGATCCATAAGAAAAAGATTTCTAA
This sequence comes from Melikaiella ostensackeni, assembly GCA_032362435.1. Lineage (NCBI taxonomy): Eukaryota > Metazoa > Arthropoda > Insecta > Hymenoptera > Cynipidae > Melikaiella > Melikaiella ostensackeni. The sequence continues at coordinate 24,320,757 of JAUMHM010000072.1, forward strand.
GAAACGGGTAGCGTTGAGACAGATTGTGGATGCTGTTTAGAAATCCATGTCTCCTGGTAATGATGCTCAAGTTGTCATTAAGGCTGCTGTGGAGGATACTGGAAAAGCTGTTAGAAAGATTGGAGGTAGAAGTCACGTGAGAGCACCTCGTATTCTACCTATACCCTCAAAAGTTGGTAATATTTCACTACTGATTCCAATATTCGCTGGTCTCAGCGCACTTGGAGCTCTTGCTGATGGTGTAGCTAATGTAGCAAAAGCTATAAATGACTCCAAAGCAGCTAAACATCAGCTTCAAGAGACAAAACGCGATAATGAGGCGATGGAGGAAATAGTTCTTGGAAAAGGGCTACACTCTAAACTCTATTTACAAGGACTGGGTCTTCATATCAAGCCCTGTCCTCAAGGCCGTGGTCTTTAAGCTAGAAAACGTATATCCAAAACAAAAAACTTACAGTTGAGCTACCACAACGTGCACTAACAGATTTTGATCTACTCCATTATGCCAAGACTATAAAGATTCCATATTTCCGAGGAGTCTTTATGCGAAATGAATTACCTGCTAGAGGACCTCGTCAAAAGGAGTCAACCATTGTTAACCTTGATGACAGAAATGGTCCTAGCACACACTGGGCAGTATTCGAAAAGAATGGTTATGAAACACTGTAGTTTGACAGTTTTGGTGACCTTCAACCACCCTCTGAACTTGTCAAGTACCTCGCTGTTGGTAGCTTTATACAATATAATGATGATAGATATTAAGACTATGATACATTTGAGTGCAATCATTTGTGTCTCAAATTCCTATATGGACAGCTTAAAGTAAAGAGTAAATAAGTCTATATAAGTGCAAGTAATTGCTTGCCGGGAATTAGTATAAAGAAAGGCTTTATCACGGATGAATCGTTCACTCCGACTACTTCAGGAAACTCATGTGTGTTTAAGGCAGAATACTTTTTACCAATAGAACTCTCACGAAATAAAAATTATACTCTTGGTCTAGTTGAACTACTCACGTTTAATTCAATATCTAACGTTGATGTGGGAAAGAATAAATTTTATATTGGTTATCAGGTCGTGCCCATACCCCCTGGTAGCTATGAAATTAAAGATGTTGAGAATTATATACAGAGATCTCCGATTAATAGAGACTTTTCTGTTGTAGCAGTATCAGCAAATGTGTATGACATTGAAAAATATGTGCAAAAGAATTCGGAAAATAATGATACTATAGTATATCAGACCAAACAACAATACGTTCTGTAGTGAAATCAAGAGCAACCGTGGAGCTAATTTTAAACTAAATGATGCTATTTGTCAGCTGTTGGAATTCACTCAAGTGGTTCTCAAAGCTAATGAGATTTATATATCAGATTCACCAGTAGCTATTCTCAAGGTAAATGCTCTTAGAGTTGAGTGTAATATTACAACTGGAGCATATATTAACGATCACAAAGTTCACACGATTCATGAATTCTTCCCAACCGTTCCACCAGGATATAAGAACGTTGAATTACTGTCACACGTCATTTACCTTCCGATCGTCGTGAAGACAATACATCACATTTAGCTCCGCGAAGTCGATTCAGGCGGAAAATTGATGAATTTTTGAGGAGAGACTATAATTATGCGATTATACCCAAAGTCAACGTGATCGGTATCGTTTATATTCGTAAAGTGGATAAAAGTTATGTAAGCAGGCCATCATGCAAAGAAGCGGTCAGTCTTCAATCACTTCGCAAGAGATTAACATCTCAGAATGTGCTCTTCCTGAAGCAGCTGGGTCTCAAACTTGTTCAAGACAGAAAAAGAAGAAAAAACGACCATTAATTTATATATTGTTTATTTGTCACTGTTACAAAAATGGAAAGAATACTGAATGTTCCAGCTCCAGTGAGCTACGATGAATCTATAGCACACTACGAGATTCAAGCTCATCAACCTCATGCTTCATCATCATATAACAACAATGATGAGATACGAATTGCAGTGCAGCATAAAGTTGAGTGCATGGTTCCCTTCTACCTGTAGATCGCCAGAAGATACAATTGCTTAAGTATATTGAAAAGGATCCACTTCTATAAATGAGTTTTCGATCCTCGGAAATATTTGAATATCCTCTAATTCCCGCCACTCAGAAACATGTGTAGCAGCTGAAGACTTCCACACGAATAGAGAAACCAAGATATATCATACGAGAATTTTGAACAGGCAGAAGAAATCAACAAATAAGA
>JAUMHM010000072.1:24323090-24336560 GCA_032362435.1 Melikaiella ostensackeni
CACAAAAAGTTGAATTTTCAACAAAACAATTGAATTTTCGACCAAAAAGTATGACTTTTTAAGAAAATTAGTGAAGTTTCAACCTAATAAGTTCAATTTGGAACCGTAAATGGAATAATATTATTTGCTGCTAGAAAAATTAATTTTCAGTCAGAAAAATTAATTTTTTTACCAAAAAAACGAAGTATCAACAAAATAGTTATAAAATCAACCAAAGAGATGAATTTTCAACCAGAAAAGATTAATTTTGAACAAAAAATGTAATAGTCGATATTTCAACCAAAATCAACGAATTTTTAACAATACACTTGAATTTTCAACTCGAAAATATGAAGTTTTAACTAAAAGATCATTTTCAGCCAAACACAGTTGAATTCTCTATCGAAATAGTCGATTTTCCAACATAAGAGTTGAATTTTTAGCCAAGAAAGATTTTTTAGTCCACACGAAAAAAATTGTTCGCCAAATTTTTGAATTTTTAAGCCAAAAAGACAAATTGTTTACAAAACTGTAAAGTTTTCAACCCAAAAAGTCGAATTTTCAACAAAACGATTGAATTGCCGACCAAACAGTATGACTTTTTAACAAAATTGGTCAAGTTTCAACCTAATAAGTTCAATTTGGAACCGTAAATGGAATAATTTAATTTGCTGCTAGAAAAATTAATTTTCAGTTAGAAAAATAAATTTTTTATTAAAAAAACGAAGTATCAACAAAATAGTTACAAAATCAACCAAAAAGATGAATTTTCAACCAGAAAAGATTAATTTTCAACAAAAAATGTAATAATTGATATTTCAACCAAAATCAACGAATTTTCAACAAAACAGTTGAATTTTCAACTGGAAAAAAACGGAGTGCCTGCAAAATAGTTAAATTTACAACGAAAGAGATGAGTTTTCAACCAAAAAAAATGAATTTTTAATAAAGTAGTTGAACTTTCAACAAAAAAAAAAATGAATTCTCAACGATAAATCTAATAGTTGATATTTCAACGAAAAAAATTTCTAATTTTTAATAGAAAACAGTTTAATTTAACCACAAAACATGAATTTAAATAAAATGGTTGAATCCTCACCCAAGAAAGATTTTTCAGTCAAGAAGAAAAAAAACTTCAACCAAATTGTTGAATTTTCAAGCCAATAAGACGAGATTTCTACAAAACAGTGGAATTCTCAACGGAAAAGTTAATTTTCAAGCAAATATTTGAATTTTCCACCAAAAGAGTTGAATTTGGAACTTAGAAAAACGAATTTCCAACCGAACAATTCAATTTTTAATAAAAAAGGAGGACTTTTTAACAAAATTGTTGAATTTTCAACTAAATAATTAAATTTTCAACTAAATAATGAAATTTTCAGCTAGAAAGACGAACTCTGAAACAAAAATATAATAGTAGACTTTTCAACCAAAAATAATGAACTTTTAACAAAAAAAAGTTGGATTTTTTATTGGATTCTATTACTTTAGTTCGCATTTGAGTAGTAAAACGAGAAAAAGTGGAAAAAATGGAAATAGGGGAAAAACTGTGAAGCCTACCGTAAATAAATAGAAATTTTGATAATTTATAGATTAAAGAATAATACTCGTAGTTTAAACAAGTTGAAGTTCATTTCTGATACTTTTCAAATATTAACTTGGAAAACTGGAAATTTTGCTTCGAAAATAAAGTTAATTTTTCACTGCACACGTTTTCATTTCGGACTACACATTTTTAAATCCGGACTACAAGAAGTGTGTCGGACTACGCACGCAACATTTCAGGCCCGAATATATTTTTACTTTCTGTCACTTTGACTTTTGAAACTATAATTTCAAGGAAATTCAATTTATCCGTCTTTTTATGACACGAAATTCGGCTAACCACTTACAGAAATAAAAAAAAGTCATTAAAACAGGAAATCATAAAAATATTTTTCATTTGGCAATAATTTTGAAGAAATCACTAAAAACATCGATTTAGTAAATCAAAATTTACAAATATGCAATTTCATTCCCTGATAAAATTTATTTCTGAATGTTTCCAAACATTAGTGATGAAAATGAAAGTTTTAATCGTAAATAATTTTCCAATATTGGGAAATAATTCGCTTCTTAACATTTTTCTACCAAACTATAATTTGTAAACTTTTTCACACTTTCAAAGGGATAAGAAAAATGAAATTGTGGATAAAAACTTATAATATCTTAATTCACGAAGTCGGTACCGGCAAAAAAATTGTTGGTACCTATGACAAAAACATGACCGGTACCGAGAATAAGATTTCTGGGAAAATTTCAAATAATTTAGGTTTCATTAAAAAATATTACTTTTTAAGATTTAAAGGTTTTAAAACATTTAAAATGATTTACTCAAATTTCGAAAGAGAATGTAGAAGATTTTAAAGCAAAATTTTTCAATTTTGCAACAATACAAAATTTTCAAAAAAATTCTACTAAGCTTAAGAGATATTTGGAGGTTTCGAAAAGTTTCAAAAAAATTTAAAACTTAAAAAGTTTTCAAACACTTTAAAACATAATGTAGATTTTTGAAGATTTCAAAAGAAAATCTTTTTAAGAATTTCGAAAGGTTTCAAGAGAGTAAAGAAGATTTTGTTATAATTTCTGGCCAAAATTAAAATGACTTTTCATTCGAAAAAATGAATTTCAAGGGGAAGCTGTAAAAAAATTGAAAATCATTTCAAACGATTCCTTAAATTGGCGAAAAAGAATCAGGAAGATTTTGAGGTACCTTTTTTAATTTTGCAGGATTTAAAAATAATTTCAGCCAAAATTCAAATCAATTTAAAAGATATTTAGAAAGTTTGAAAGTTTTAAAAAGATTCAAATAAAATTCATATTTAAAATTCAATTTAAAATTCAAATTTAAAATTCAAATTCAAAATAATTTTTGAAACTTGAAAAGATTTCGAACAGCTTAAAGCAAAACGTAGATTTTTGAATATTTCGGAAAAAAGAAGCTTTTTTAAGAATTTTGTAAGGTTTCAAGAAAACACAAAAATTTTCTCAAAATTCCTAGGACAATTTAAAATGATAATTCATTTTTAAAAATTACTTTTAAGAGAATATTCAAAAAGATTCTCAAAATTGGCGGAAAAAAATCTAAAAGATTTTGAGGTAATTTTGTTAACTTTGCAGAATTAAAAAAAATGTCGAAAAAATTAGTCTTTTTAAAAGATATTTAGAAGGCTTAGGAGTTTTTAAAAGACTAAAAATAATTCAAAACTTGGAAAGATTTCAAGCAATTTAAAACAAAATGTATATTTTTGAAGATTTCTTTGAAAAAGGAGCTTCTTAAGAATTTTGAAAGGTTTCAAGATAAAAAATTTGTCTTAAGATTTCTAGGACAATTAAAAACGATTTGTTTATTTTGAAAAATTAATTTTAAGAGAATATTTAAAAAGATTTTCAAGACTGTCCATAAAGAATCTGGAAGATTTTTTAATAATTTTTTTAATGCTTTAGAACTTTTTATCAATTTCTGAAAAAATTCGAATTATTTTAAAAGATATGTAAAAGTTTTGAACAAATTTCAAAAATAATTGAAAATTTGAAAAGATTTCAAAAAATTTTGAACAAAATAAAGATTCTCGAAGTCATTTTGAGTCAGTTTAAAAGATATTTATATTTTTAGAAGTTTTGAAGAGAATTAAAATATTTGCAAAAATTGATAAATATTTTCAAATTTCTTCTCAACTACTAAAAGTCCTACATATCTTATGAACTGAGTTGAATTTTTTCGAAAATTTTGGTAAAAGCCTGTAAAATAAAAAAAAATTCTTCACAATTTTCTAGATTCTTTTTCGACTTATCTGAAATCTTCAAAAATCTTTTCGAATTTTTAAGTATCTTCGGAAAATTACAGTTATGTAACCTAAAAAACAAACTGATAATAATACTTATTTCCTCGAATGGCAAGCGACTACCGTTTAACCTCATTTCCATGGGGTGTAGAATGCTTAAAATAAAATTTACGCTTGAATTTATGTGTGTAAAAACTTTTAATAAATAAATAGTTATTCGAAATTTCTATTTTGTATCAAAAATGATTTTTTTTTCTCAAAGTGAAAAACTGTACACGCGCGCAGAGCGCGATTGATGATGCTACTTCTATTAAAAGTCTAAAAAATACTATTCCTTAAAAAACCCGGTCGAAAACCCGGACAAAGTGAAAAATCCTGTAAGACAAAAGTCGCATGCTTCAAAGAGAGGACATATTAAAAATTAATCAATTGAAAATCCCTATTTTAAATCTTAACTTTATTCTTAAAATATTCTTAAAATAATTATAGTAAATATTAAAAAGCTACCAGCAACAAAACAGAATTACGAAACTGGATTATCCAAGAAAAGCAGGGTAAACAAGCGATATCAGTACATATAAACTAATTATTTTTCTCTATTTTTCTCTATTAATCTGAATCATTAAATCATTATCCTGTAGTGAGAAGGTCTCATCGCGAATGACCTTCTGGCTTCGAGAGCCAAATCTGACATCATCGCAAAATGGATGTAATACAATTACACATAGTATAAATTATTCGTCCTCGTATGTATGGCCACACCAGTAAAACAGGAAACACATACAACTATGCTTCTAAAGAATCGTATAACGACCTCTGTCACGGTCTCAGATCGTTTAAACATACCACTGACCAATAGGCTACTTCGTCTTAGGGAAAGTGTAATTGCTTCCATCTCCAAAGCAAACTTGCCAGAACGATCCAGTCCTCCTTAAGACGTTCGAGATAATCGACGGATTTAAGTTTCAAGCTTCTTCAAAAAGTTTCTTCTGATTTTTCAAAAGAAAAATCAGAGAGATGAAGTCTCTCTACTTCGTCGTTTTTCTACTCTCCATCTCCTTAATCGCTGGTAAGTATTTCAGAAAAAAATTGATAATAGGCAAGTTCTGCTTAAAGAAAATATAACTCTTGTAAATAGTGAACTCGGGGCTTATAACCAATTCCTGCAGGTGTTTTTCAGCAATATATTTAGGTCACAATTGGTCCCATTTGATAAGTTCGATATCTTTACAAAATCTGTGTTTAAAGATCAGAAAATTAACATGCCTGAAGAAAATTTAACTATTGTATATTGTAAAACTGAACTTGGGGCTTGTAACCAACTCCCGCAGGTGTTTTTGAACAATATATTTAGGTCACAATTGGTCCCATTTGATAAAATAGATATCTTTACAAGATCTGTGTTTAAATATCAAAAAATTAACATGCTTAAAGAAAACTTAACTATTGTGAATATTCAAACTCACCTTTATAACCAGTTCCTCCTAGTCTTTTCTAACAATATTTTTAGATGACTATTTGTCCCACTTAATAAATTTGATATCTTTACAAGATCTGTGTTCAAAAATCAGAAAACTAACATGTTTAAAGAAAATTTAACTAATGTATATTGTAATAGAGAACTCGGGGCTTCTAATCAATTCTTGCAGGTATTTTCGAACAATATTTTTAGGTCACAATTGGTCCCAATTAATAAATTTAATATCGTTACAAAATCTGTGTTTAAAGATCAGAAAATTAACATGCTTAAAGAAAATTTAACTATTGTATATTGTAATAGTGAACTCGGGTCTTGTAACTATTTCTGCAGGTATTTCTGAAATATATTTTTAGGTCACAAGTAGTCAAATTTGATAAATTAGATATCTTTACAAGATCTGTGTTCAAAGATAAAAGAATTAACATGCTTAAAGAAAATTTAACGATTGTAAATATTCAAACTCAGCATTCTAACCAATTCCTCCTAGTCTTTTCCAGAAATATTTTTAGGTCACAATTTGTCCCAATTGATAAATTTAATAACGTTACAAAATCTGTGTTTAAAGATCAGAAAATTAACATGCTTAAAGAAAATTTAACTATTGCATATTGTAATAGTGAACTCGGGTCTTGTAACTATTCCTGCAGGTATTTCTGAAATAAATTTTCAGGTCACAAGTAGTCAAATTTGATAAATTAGATATCTTTACAAGATCTGTGTTCAAAGATAAAAAAATTAACATGCTTAAAGAAAATTGAACTATTGTATATTGCAATAGTGAACTCGGGACTTGTAACTAATTCCAGTAGGGGTTTTTGAAATATATTTTAAGGTCACAAGTGATCCCATTTGATATCCTAGGTATCCTTACAAGATCCGTGTTTGAAGGTCAGAAAATTAACATGCTTAAATAAAATTTAACTATTGTAAATATTCAAACTCAGCATTCTAACCAGTTCCTCCTAGTCTTTTCCAGAAATATTTTTAGATCACAATTGGTTCCACTTAATAAATTTGATATCTTTACAAGATCGGTGTTTAAAGATCAGAAAATTAACATGCATAAAGAAAATTTAACTATTGTATATTGTAATAGTGAACTCGGAGCTTGTAACTATTTCTGCAGGTGTTTTTGAAATATATTTTTAGGTCACAAGTGGTCCCATTTGATGAATTAGATGTCTTTACAAGATCTGTGTTTAAAGATAGAAAAATTAACATGTTTGAAGAAAATTTAACTATTGTAAATATTCAAATTCAGCTTTCTAACCAGTTCCTCCTAGACTTTTCCAACAATATTTTTAGATCACAGTTGGTCCCACTTGATACATTTGATATTTTTACAAGATCTCTGCTTAATGATTGAAAAAATTATCATGCTTTGAGAACATTTAACTATTGTTTATTGAAATAATGAACTCGGGGCTTTTAACCAATGCCTGCAGGTGTTTTCGAACAATATTTTTAGGTCACAGTTGGTCCCACTTAATAAATTTGATATCTTTAAATAATCTGTGTTTAAAAATCAAAAAATTAACATGCCTAAAGATAATTTAACTATTGTGTATTGTAATAATAAACTCGGGGCTTCTAACCAATTCCTACAGGTGTTTTCGAACAATTATTCTAGGTTACAATTGGTTCCACTTGATAAATTTGATATCTTTACAAGATCTCTGTTTAAATATCCGAAAATTAACACATTTAAAATAAATTTAACTACTGTATATTGTATCAAGGCTTGTAACCAATTTCTGCAGGTATTTCGAACAATATTTTTAGGTTACAATTGGTTACACTTGATAAATTTGATATCTTTACAAGATCTATGTTTAGATATCAGAAAATTAACACACTTAAAGTAAATTTAACTACTGTATATTGTAATAGTGAACTCAAGGCTTGTAAAATTTAACAACTGTAAATATTTAAATTCAGCTTTCGAACTAGTTTCTTCTAGTATGTTCCAACAATATTTTTAGGTCAAAATGGGTCTTATTTGTTAAACATTCATTTTTCTTTAATAGTATACCGAACTTCCAATTGTTTCTTCTTGATGGAAATTTTTTAATTGCAAGGCTCCTAATGAATTCAACATTGAGCACGAGCGTAGCCACTATAAATACCTGAAGGTCAAACCTCTCGCAAAGCGAATAGGGAACTCAGAGTTCCGCACAAAATAAAGGACATCCCAGTTACAATTCAAAACTTGTTTCTGGAAATTTTTAATTAGTTCTTGTTAAAATAGATTTTTAATTCTTAGTTTCACTACAAAAGTCAGCTGAGCACTATCTAGTTGTCAATTATCTAATCCTCTGGTCTAATTTCTTATAAAAAGATGTGGATGCTGGTTGGAAATTCTGGAAGAAGAAGAAGGATGACAACAGCACATCAACAGAAACACCTGTGATTTCAAGTCCTGAGCCAGTTGTGACACCAGGACCAACAACCAAAGCCACAATAACGAAGGCACCAGCACCTGTTAATACAAACAAGGCTTTGGCAGGCGCAGCTGATCCAGGATTAGCAATTGGAGTTGGAGATACTGGAGGAAATATCAGAAACAATGCTAGACCCCAGAGACCTAATCCAGGAACTGAGGTGGGTTTGGATCTACCAAAACCAAAACCAAGTAATGGATACAGAGACTGGGCTATTGATTTGACTGGTGCTGGTGAAGGAAGACAACCACCGAAGGTTCCAAGTGAGGGGCCTGCTGTTTCTCCTGGTCAGCAAACTCGTCCAGGTCAGCAAAAGATAGATCAAAAGTGAAAACAACTTGTAGTATAGGTATAACGGTGAGATAATAACGTGTAATAAACATAATTGCAGGTAGTCCACTTCCCGGAAGCCCTAGTCAACCAGCTTCAGGTATAGTAATATAAGAAGAATCTTCGTAAAGAAAGGTTATTGAACGTTAGGTACTAGTTAAGAAAATGCAGGAAAATGTAGATAATGTATGTTTGTTTCAAAAATTAGGAACTCCAGCCCAAACACCAAGACCAGGAACTCCACCACCATCTCCAAAACCAGGAGCTGGTCAGCAAGTTCCTTCGGCAGGCCCAGGATCTTCAGGATATCCTTCTCAGCCTCCAAAACCAGGAACTGGTCAGCAAGTTCCAACCGCAGGACCAGGATCTTTAGGATATCCTTCTCAACCTCCAAAACCAGGAAATGGTCAGCAAGTTCCTTCGGCAGGCCTAGGATCTTTAGGAAATCCTTCTCAACCTCCAAAACCAGGAACTGGTCAGCAAGTTCCTTCCGCTGGACCAGGATCTTTAGGATATCCTTCTCAACCTTCAAAACCAGGAAGTCCTACTTCTCCCGGAAGTCAGCAGAATTTCCCAAACCGTCCTTCACCATCCTCTGGATCAGGAAGTATTGGAACACCATCTAGTGGAAGTCAGTCTCCAACAGGTGGGAAAACATTCGCAGAAGTTGCAGCTGGTGGTAGTAGACCTGGTTCCCCAACACCGAGTCCCAAACAGGGTTATCCAAGTTCTAGTCTAGGGCAAACTGGACAAGTTCAACCAGGTGAGTTAATAATAAACTTGATGTAAATATTTGGAAGATCTTAATTTTCGATCTTTTATTAATAGAAAGAACCCAACCAACTTCACAACCAGGAAAACCTGGTATTCCAATAGGAACTCTTGCTACTGGTGCAGTTGCAGGTGCAGCTGCTGGAGCTGCAGTAAACGGTCAGCAATTCTCCAGCAATCCTACATTCAGTAAAGGCAACACGGTCACCAATGAAGATCTGGAAAAATTGTCTGAGGCTCTCTTCCTCAAAGATGCGAACAATGCCATGAAGCATATCACTCTGAATCTTCAAAAACAAACTTCAGGAAACAGTCCTGTTGATGAAGCGCCTCAACCGTAGGTTCCAAAATTGAGATAATTTCAACTAGTTCAAGCAAGGAACTTGAAAAAATAATCTCTGAAAATCTTCCAGGCTTTTCAACGTGAAACCCGAAGCTCTCCAAATCCCAACAATTCAAAAAGTACTTGCCATCTACGATAATTACCAGCTGGACACCAGAACCAATGAATACATTAGCCCAGCACAACGTCAAGAAGAAAGTCTTCTGGTGGACACTTTCTTGAGTACAAATGTCATGTCCTATGCGATGAGGTTCCTGGCAGATAAAGGTCTTGTGAGAAAGGACTATTACGAGTACAAAGATCTACTCAGAAGGATGTGGTTCAACCTTTTCTCGAGAGGTGAGGGAAAAATTGGTAGCAGTGGATTCGAGCATGTCTTCATGACAGAATTGAAATTGGGCACTGAGGTTGCTGGACTTCATAATTGGATTTATTTCAATGCTGAGGAACTGAAGAAGAGGGCTGACTATCTAGGGTATATCAAGAAAGTTGATCTTGGAGATGTGAGTTGACTCAGATTTCTTCCAAATCTTTCCTTTAAGGACAGTGAGGACCAAACATTTTAATTTAAATATTTTGATTTATTTTAGAAAGCCGCAATCCTTAAGGTTCATGCCAAGTTCAATGGAGTCGACAAACCAGTAACGACAATGTTTATCGGAACTTCTCCGGAACTCGAAATGTCCCTTTACACTGTTTGCTTCTTGGCTCGACCAGATCAATCTTGTCCTGTTTCTCTAGGAGGCACAAAGTTCAACATCGTTACTCACAAATTTAGATATCGAGGAAAGGACCTCGTTGGATCTGCTTATCCAGAAATCTAAATATTTGACAAAGATAGATCAACTCAAAGATACTTCATACGTCAAAAATAATTCTACAATTAGAAGATTTATGAGAACAAGTGTGCCATTTTGCAATGAGATTTTTGCTCGAGATTCTCCTTCTTTACATCAATTTATTTATTCTTCCAATAAAAGATGGGTGGATTTTTATCATTGTAACTCTGTGACTTCAGAAGCTGTGAGAGATAATTTTAGAATTTTTTTTATTGTAGGCTTAGCAGGGCCTAACATGTTGCGCACAAAACTTTAATGTTTATTTAAACTATTATTCTTGAGTCTAAAAATTATCAAAATTCCCATTTATTTATGACAGGCTTTACAGTCGTTCTCCCATTCCCCCCCCCCCCTTTCCACTTTTTTTTTTCGTTTTCTCATTCAAATGCAAACTGAGAAAATCCAACTATTTTTGGGTTGAAAATTCATCTCTTTTGGTAGAATTTTAATCTTTTTTTGTTGAAAATGCAACTTGTGGTTGAAAATAATTCGGTTTTGGTTGAGGAGTCAACTATTTTTTTGGAAATTCGTTCTCTATGGTTGATTAAACTGTTTTTGATTGAAAATTAAAAACTTTTTAGATTGAAATATCAACTATTATATTTTTCGTTAAAAGTTCATCTTGTTTGATAGAAAATTCAACTACTTGGTTGAAAATTCAACTATTTTGTTGAAAACTCATTTTTTGGTTAAAGATTCATTTTTTCGGTTGAAAATTAAACTATTATGTTGAAAATGAATTTTTTTTTGTGAAAAATTAAATTTTTCGACTGAAAATTTTATTATTCCACTTTTTGTTTAAACTTTATCTTTTTTAGTTGAGATTTCAACAAATTTGTTAAAAAGTCATCCAGTTTGGTTAAAAATTCAACTGTTTTGTATGAAATTCGTCATTTTAGCTTAAAAATTCAACAATTTGGTTGAATTTTTTTTCATCTTGACTGAAAAATCTTTCTTGGTTAAAAATTCCACTATTTTGTATAGATCTTTTTAGTTAAAAATTCAACTGTTTTATACAAATTTGGTCTTTTTGGGTTGGAAATTTAAAAATCTGGTTGAAAATTTTTTTCTTCTTGACTAAAAAATCTTTCTGGGTTGAAAGTATAACTGTTTTGTTGAAAATTCTTCTTTTTGGTTTAAAAATTCATCTATTTTGGTAGAAATTTTATCATTTTTGGTTATAAATGCAACTGTTTGGTTGATAAATAATCTGTCTTGATTAAGGATTCAATTATTCTATTAAAAATTCTTCCTTTTTGGTTGATTGAAATTGTTTTTGATTTAAAAATAAAATTTTTTTGCTTGAAATATCAACTGCCACATTTTATGTTGATTATTTATCTTTTTTGGTTGAAGATTCAACTACTTGGTTGAAAGTTGAACTACTCTGTTAAAAATATTTTTTTTTGTTGGAAATTTCTGTATTTTGTTGAAAATTCATTTTTTAGTTGAAGATTTATATCTTTGGTTGAAAATTAAAAAATTTTGTAGAAAATTTGTCTTTTTGGCATGAAGAAGGGATGGGGGGGGGGTCGACAAACAAAATGTGTGTTATCCGAAAATTGAAACATTTTAGGCCCTGGTAGACTATAAAAAAGAAGCCTTGAGACATAATTTGTTTTGTGAAATTTCTTTATAGAAAAATTAAAATTTAGTTTGATGACTGTTAGTGAGACGTAATCAAATTTATCAAACCAATTTAATTTGATTAGAGATTGATTTTGATTGATTTGATTTATGATTCGGACTTAAGAATTGGTAACGCAAGTTTCGGAAAGGGACCATTTTAATTCTCTTCCTTGAAACAGTAAATTAGATCATGTAAAATGAGGTTTTGCACATGATAAATTTTTTTTGAAAAGTTATCCTTTTTGGTTGAAAATAATTCTGTTTTTTTTGAAGGTTCAATTATTATTATAATTTTTTTTTTGAATTCGTCTTTAGTGAAAAATCTTTCTTGATAGAAAATTCAACTCGTTTGCTGAAAATTCAACTGTTTTGGTAGAGAATTCAACTATTTGGTCGAAAATCATCTTTTGTGTTGAAAATTCAACTGTTTTGTGGAGATTTCATCTTTTTGGGTTAAAAAATCAACGATTTGGTTGAAAATTTTTTTTCTTGACTGAAAAATCTTTGTTGGTTGGAAAATCAACTGTTTTGTTGAAAATTCGTCTTTTTGATTTGAAAATTTATCTCTTTTGCTAGAAATTGCATCCTTTATGGTTGAAACTGCAACTGTTTGGTAGATAAATAATTTTTGTAGAATGAGGATTCAACAATTTTGTAGAAAATTCTTCCTCTTTGGTTAAACGCAACTGTTTCTTATTTAAAATTAAAATCTTTTTTGGTTGAAATATCAACTATCACATTTTTCGTTCAAAATTATTCTTTTTTTGTTGAAAATTCGTACACTTGGTTGGAGGATGAAGTATTTTGTAAAAATTCATTTTCTTGTTTCAGGATCCATCTTTCTTCGTTGAAAACTGAACCATTTGATTAAAATTTATGTATTTTGTTCAGAATTAATTTTTTTTGGACTAAGATTCATCTCAAAAATGTAAATAATTTATAGAAAATTCGTCTGTTTGGTTTAAAAATTCATCTCTTTTGGAAGATATTTTTTTCCGGACTTCAGAATTGGTAAAACAAGTTTCACAAAGGGACCATTTTAATTCTCTTACTTGAAACAGCAAATTAGATTATGTAAAATGATGTTTTGCAAGTAAATAATTTTTTTTTTAAAGTCATCCTTTTTGGTTGAAAATAATTCTGTTTTGGAGGGTTCAATTATTTTTTTGAAAACTCGTCTTTAGTGAAAAATCTCTCTTGATAGAAAATTCAACAAGTTTGTTAAAAATTTACCTAATTTGGTTGAGAATTCAAGTATTTGGTTGAAAATCATCTGTTTTTTGAAAACTCAACTGTTTTTAGAGTATTCGTCTTTTTGTTTTGAAAATTCAACACTTTTGTTGAAAATTCATCTTTTTGGTCTGAAAATTTGTCTCCTTTGATAGAAATGTAATCTTTTATGGTTAAAAATGCAACAGTTTGGCTGAGAAAGAATTTTTTTTGATTGAGGATTAAATTATTCTGTTAAAAATTCTTCCTTTTTGGTTGAATGCAACTGTTTTTGATTGAAAATTAAAATGTTATTTGGTTGAAATATTAACTAAAACTTTTTATGTTGAGAATTAATCTTTTTTGGTTGAAAATTCAACTACTTGGTTGAAAGTTGAACTCCTTTTTTGAAAATTCATTTTTTTAGTTGAAAATTTAACTATTTTGTTGAAAATTCGTTTCTTTTCTGGTTTAAACTTTTTTTATCTAAAAATTTATTTACTCTATTTTTGCTTAAAAATAAATATCAAATTAAACTATTTGGTTGAAAATTGAACCATTTGGTGGAAAATTCAAAAATTTTGTAGAAAATTTTTGTCATGAAGAGGGGGGGGGGGTCGACATA
>JAUMHM010000072.1:24336570-24348170 GCA_032362435.1 Melikaiella ostensackeni
CCCCCCCCCCCCCCCCCCCCCCCCCCCCCCCCCCCCCCCCCCCCCCCCCCGACATACAAAAGGTGTGTAGTTCAAAATTTGAAACATTTTAGGCCCTGGTAGACTGCAAAAAAAAGCCTTGAGGCATAATTTGTTTTGTAAAATTTCTTTATAAATTAGTTAAAATTAGGTTGATGCCTATTAGTGTGACGTAATCACTTTTACTGAACAAATTTAATTTGATTAAAGTGATGATTCGGACCTCAGAATTGGTAGATCAATTTTCGAAAAGAGGCCATTTCAATTCTCTTACTTAAAACAGTAAATTAGATAATGTAAAATGATGTTTTGCAAGTAAACTATTTTTTTAAAAAGTCATGCTTTTTGGTTGTTTTCAACTATTTGCAGAAAAGTTGTCTTTTTGGTTAAAAATTCAATAATTTGGTTGAAAAAAATTTTCTTCTTGACTGAAATTTTTCTTTTCTATTGAAAATTCGTCAAAATTAAAAAAAACAAACTATTTTGGTAGAGCATTCAACTATTTAGTTGAAAATGATCTTTTTTGCCGAAAATTCATAATTTTGGGCTGAAAATTCAACTGTTTGTTAATAAATTCGTCTTTTTGGGTTGAAAATTCAACGATTTGGTTGCAATCTTTTTCATCATAATTGAAAAATCTTTTTTGGCTGAGAATGATTTTTTTTGCTGAAAACTCATAATTTCGGGTTGAAAATTCAACTGTTTGTTGGAGAATTCGTCTTCTTGAGTTGAAAATTAAACGATTTGGTTGAAACTTTTATCTTCATGACTGAAAAATCTTCGTTGAATGAAAATTCAACTTTTTTTTAGAAAATTCGCCTTTTTGGTTGAAAAATCGACAATTTGGTTAAAAAATTTTTTTGTGAAAAATTCAACTCTTTTGTTGAAAAGTCAACTATTTTTGTAAAGAATTCAACTGTCCGGTTGAGAATAATCTTTTTTGCTAAAAATTCATAATTTCGAATTGGAAATTTAACTGTTTGTCAGGGAATTTGTCTTTTAGGGTTGAAAATTCAACGATTTGGTTGAAATTTTTATCTTCTTGACTGAAAAACCTTCTTTGGTTGAAAATTCAACTCTTTTGTTGAAAATTGGTGTTTTTATTAAAAATTACTCCCTCAAGTAGAAATTTAATCTTTTTCTGGTTAAAAAATGAAACTGTTTGGTTGAAAATAATTTTGTTTTGGTTGAGGATTCAATTTTTTTGTTGAATACTCGTCTTTAATGAAAAATCTTTTTTGGTTCAAAATTCAATTGTTGAGTAGAAAATTCGTCTGTTTGGCTTGAAAATTCATCTTTTTTAGTAGAAATTTTTTTCTGGACTTTAGAATTGGTAGAGCAAGTTTTGAAAAGGGACAATTTCAATTTTCTTACGTAAAACAGTAAATTAGATAATGTAAAATGATGTTTTTCAAGTAAACAGATAAGGCTCGCATGATAGGGAAAGATATTAAGAACGAGACCGAATGGGGGAACCGAAAGTTCAGATGCTGAATGATCAGTGCCGTAGTCATGTACAAAAGTGTGCAGACGGTTCGTTGGAAAAACGAGTGGAAAAACTTTTTCGACGGAAAAAGGAGTAAGAGACTTTATAATAGTGGTACTGGTGTTTATGGACATCGACCAAAGGAAAGACGACATTTTGAAGGCAGGTACATTCACCTTTTATAATAAAATTCTATCTGTTTTTTTCCATCCAATTTTCCACTAAGTTTCCTAGCTTTATTTCTAATTTACATTCAGACTTAGAATTATATTTATATTTAAAACTAGTAATCTTTCCATAAATTTCACAATTCAAAATAGGGTATCTATAGGGAAATCTTTTTGAATTTTCCAATTTTGCAATTTTATGATTTTTTTTGGTCACCAGGTATACATTTTCCAAATATTATTTAAAAATAAAGTTGATGAAAAATATGAAAATTAAATGAAATTAAAATTAATAAAAATAAAATTATTAAAATTGTACTTTTTCACGTTGTGGCTGAACTGACAGTCTAATTGAAAGTTGAATGGTAATCTGTAAATTGACTCTTTTTCAAAAGGGCCCTATCAATTATTTTGATATTCATTTTTAAATATATGTGGGATGTCAGACAACCACAATAAATGAAAAACTCTAGTGAAAAACAAATTTTAGGCAACATTCATCATATCCTCTTGGGCAAGTTTTTGCATTTCATATTAATTAAATACTAAATTCGATTTTTTGCAAAAGGGGCCCCACCGATTATTTTAATTTTTAGCTTCAATTGATCGTAGCATGGCAGAGAATCACAATCAAAAAAAAAAATCTGAAAAATCTATCATAATATTTACTATATATTTTTAGGGAAATTTTGGCATTTCAAATGATTTAAAATACAAAATTCGACTTTTTCCAGAAAGGGTAGACAACCATAATCAACATGAAAATCCCATTAGCATTTAACTTTCATTCAGTCTTGGTTCAGCAGCACCGTGTTTTATTATAAATTTTCATTTTACATTAAAAAAAATAATTTGATATATTTTCACGAAAAAAAAATCTCAAGGGATTATTTCAAATAATCAGTTGGACCCTAAACCCAAGTCCATCGAAAACTATTTTACAATCATTTCAAATCGTTAATTGTATTGAAACTACAAATATTTATGTTCCAAGGTGGTTCAGTGCTCAAAAGAATTTTTTTCCTTTTATAGAATTCAATGAAATTAAAGAAAACATTTTTGAATCTTAAAGTTAAACGTTATTGAAAACAAAAAATTTATTTGACTTAAGAGGACCAAGTGTAAACCTTATATATTTTATTACAAATTAATAATTTCTTCACCACAAGGAAAAAAATTGAGGGATTGTGTTTTCTAAAACTTGAAAATTGTTGATTTCTACTGCGTATTTATTAATAATTAAAAATATCACAAAAGAAATTTTTTTTTTGCTATTGAAGCTTCTTGATTTTTATTTTAGTGCCAAAGGAAAAATTGGAGGCGAGAGTCAAGAACAGTAATTTTTACAGACTTCTCACAGCGTATCGAGAATTTGCACACAAAGAAGCAAATATAGACCCGGTTTCTTTTAAAAAAAAGGAGTCATCGCCCGAACTGAATCCACAAAGATACGGATTGGATTTATCAGAACGAGTCTCTTTCCAGAATTTGTTTAGGACAGAAAAGAAGGAAGGAACTGTTTCTGAAGCGGTCCAAGTTTTAAAAAAATTGTACAGTGGACCAATTGGTGTCGAATTCACCCATCTGGAGGTTTTAATTTTGAATTCAGTAATTCAGGGTGGCCACTAAAAGGAAAAAATAATTCCCGGTTTTTCCCCAGCTAGCAACAATTGAATCAAAAAACAAGTTGAAACAAATTGAATCAAACACAATTTGAATCTTAAACAAATTTTTTCCATAATTCGCAAAATGTGCTAGTTTTTCCACCTGTTTTCTGTGTAAAAAGTGACCGATTTGTTGTCCATGATGTGACGCATGCGCAGTGTTGACCTTTCCGAGCAACGGTGAAAAAAGTAGACGGACGCAGCGAAAAAAGTGACGCACAGTGAAAAAAGTAAATGAAGTGCGAACTACTGAACGAACTCTGTGGCCTGCTTCAGTAAGTGAAGGTGAACTCACAACCATTGCGTTGTATTTAATTCCACCACTCCTAACCTTCCTGACCCAACATTTCCGCCAACTTACTGTTGCAGCCATATTATCGCCATGGTTTCGATAATTGCATTGTTATAGTTGCGTTAATCGACAACAAGTCGCCTTCTTTTAAAACAAAAAACAGGTAAAAAAACTAGCACTTTTTAAACAAATTGTAGAAAAAGTATCGTGTCCCACATGTTGAAAAAGCTACGATTTAAAACTCGTGTGATTTCACACGTGTTCACAATTGTCTTAAATCTCTCGCTTTTTCAACTTACATATCGACTTGACCACTATTCTTACTCCTAGACGTTTGGGACCTAGCCCTGGGCTTCCGTTTCCTCTTACCACTACCAAAGTAAAAATTGTAGCTCTATTCCACAACATGACTTCCTTATTCTCCTTCTTTAAAGATCATTTTTGGCTTTTTATTACCCCGTGCAATTAGCTCTCTTCCTCAACTTTTCCAGCTTCTTGATCCATTCCTCACCCTGACCATTCCCATTCAAAATCCACTTTATTATCTCCTCCATACTCTCCTCTTTCACTACGCTGTCTGTACACTTCTCTAACATATGCAACCATGATTCCTGCTCATACCTACAAACTCTTTACAGATTTCCCTCTTCATTCATCCAATACCTACATGCTCTTCCCCTCACCCGTTCTGAATTTCACCACTCCATTCCATTTACTCTCTTTTTCAATTCTTTTCAGGTATCCTGGCTCCTCCTCACTCTTCACCATCCTATACCAGCTGTTGTACCTTGACTCCGAGATTTTTTTCATCTTTCCTCTCCTTGCCTTGTCCTCATCTCTTTCTCTATTTCCTGCCATTCTCCATCCCTCACTTGTATACCACGTTCACAACTCATTTCGTATCTCTATTCCTCCCATCTCGAATGTCCTATGGTTACCCCTCCTGTCTTCGCCCACAATCTCCCGTGCAAACGCTTGTGCAATCTTTCTTCCCTCCCTCCTTCTTAATTTATCTTCAAAATTCCAGGATCTTTCCAGTTGCCTGACCACCATTTTCTCTTGTCCTATTTCTTCCCTCAGCATATAACCTGGGCAGCTTCAACTTATCCCCATGACCCATCCTAGAAATCTCTCATGCAGACCTTGCACATTCTTATGCTCCTTCCATCCCCAAATTTCCACTCCGTAACTTAACATTGACCACGCTAACAAGTCTAAAATCCACACTCTTATTTTCCAGTCATCCTTGAACCTTCTCTTCCCTATAAACCACACATGTCCCATTACTTTACTCGTTCATTCCAATCTCTTTCTCACCTGCAGCTCGTTTCCTCCTCCTACTTCGAACCAAAATCCTGGGTAGCAGAACTCCTCCACCAATTCCATCACCGCGCTATTTATCTTCCATTTGTACTCTACTCTACACTTTTTATTTCTGAAACACATCATCTTGTTCTACTGACATTCTCCCTTAAACTTTTTTCTCTTACGTATTTTTCGAACGCTCTCATCATCAGACTCATTCCTCTTTCATCATCCGCTACTAGATCTACATGGTCTGCGTATGCTAGTGAATACAGTTTGCCTGTTTCCAATATTGTTCCCTTTTTCTTTCCTTTTCATCTTCTCCACCAAGTCTGCCAATAGGACACTAAACAGAAGTTGGCTCAACAGGCATCCTTGCCTAAGTCCCCTTCCTTTTCAGAATTCCTCTCCTTCCTTTTTCCTATCTTGACCCTTATCTTAGTCTCTACAAATATCCCTGTTACCCTCTCTATCAAACCTTTATCTACTTCTCTCTGTTCCTATTGACTAAAAAACTAAGCACGTAAATATCAACTGTGTTCCCCATCCCTTTCCTAAAACCTTTTTGGTTGTGTGGTATACTTCCCATTTTTTCCACCTGTCTTTCCAGCCTCTTCCTAAGCACTTTCGCCTAAATTTCATAGTCCACTGACATGAGTGTGATACCTCTATATTCATCTACCCTTTTTCCCCATTCTCCCTTAATCAATGGCAGTACTAGCCCTGTCTTCCATTCCTTCGGCCACCCTTCGCCTCTCCAAACCTTATTGCAAATCCTCCACAACTCTTCTGTCACCGCTTCTCCACCATATTTCACTGCTTTATTCTTAAAGCCATCCTCACCTGTTTTCACTTTTCTCGTCCTCCGCTAATGCCTTTCTTCCGTCACGCTTCACCCTTTCTACAACACCCCCTAGCAGTCTCTTGAAATACTCCGTCCACTCTTCCATCCCAACTTCCTCATTTATCCCCTTCCTTTCTCCTCTCCGTCTGTTTATCACTTCCTCTTTCCTGCCTTCCTTTACCGCTTTCTCGGCCTCTTTCATGTACCTTCCCTTCTCCCTCTGTCTTTTTTCCCTCAACACTATCTCGTCATCTCTTTTTCTCCTGTTAAGTTTACGTTTCTCCATTTCCCCCTTCCTCTATTTTCGTACACTCTCCTTCATCCTGTCTTTATTTTCCCTGCATTCATCGTCCAACCCACCTCTCCTTCCCCTCTCCATCTTCTTTAGGTCTCACCTCCTCCCATACCTTATCAACCACTCTTTCAAGTTTTTACAACAGCGTGTCTACTCCTTTCTCTTCCATATTCCCTACTTCCTTGTTTTCAATTTTTTCTCTAAATTCTCTCAACTTATCTTCCCCCCAACTGCCCATTTTCAATTTCCTGACTTCCACTCCTTCTTTTTTCTTCCTACCACACTTTGGGCCTCCACATCTCAATGTCGCTATCATCGGAAAGTGCTCGGTGCCTATCTGATTTCCCACTTCCATTCTAACCATCAGCTTCCTTTCTCTTTTTTATGCCTGAATGTGATCTATTAAGGTGTCGCCTTTAACTGTCTATTAAGGTGTCGCCTTCAACTGTGAATGTGATTTTCCCTTCTCCCCCCACCTTGTTATTGTCATTAGAGATGAGCCATCCCGTCTCTCCTAACAATGCCAGATGCCTCCTGTCCTCCCGATCTGTTTCCCTATGTTTCCAGTTTCTTACGAAGACTTCCTTTCCTCCAGTCCACATTTCTCACCCTTGCTCATCCGTCTATGCATTCAAGTCCTGCCCTATCAGCACCAACCCCTTCTCCTTTTCCTCTGTCCATTTCTTTATTATTCTCCATCCTTCCTATTCTCCCCTTCTCTTGTACACGCATACAGTAGCAATCATCACTTTTGCTACTTTTATACTTCTCCTTTTTATTCTTCCTGTACCACCATTTCCTTTCTTGCCCCTGAAACCATGCACCCATACCTCTCCCTTTTACGTTATCCTTTCTCGCTGCTTGCATCTCCGACACACATCTTTCGGTAATATTCTTTTCATGCCTTTCCACTCCCTCTCATCCACCCACGTTTCACTTATCATTATCACATCACACTCTTGCAATTCCCCCCAGAATCCTTTGTCCTTGTTTTTTAACCCTGACACATTCCAAAATGCTACTTTCACGTCTCTATTTTTGCATTGCTCTCCCTTCTTTCTTGCATTCAATTCCTCTCGTAACTTATAAAACCCCCTTGCCCCGTAACACCTGTATTTTCATTACCCTTCTCCTTTTCCCTTTCGTACACTTTCCGTTTCGTTTCTATCCTCAGGTCTTCTAAATCATCGCTCCAAATCTAGAGCTCTCCATTTAGCCAATCCTGTCTCTCCCAATCCTTACCTTACCACCTTTATTTCTCTCAGATCATCTTACCCGCTCGATTAGCCACTTTCTTTTCCTCTGAAACCACACCAGATATTCTTCGATTCTTTCATTTATTCCCCTCGACAACTTCTTCTCCATAACTTCATACCTCTCTTCCTCACTCCCTACTTTCACTAAGAACGTACATCCTTTCCCTTCCTTCTTCCCTCCTAGTCTCTTTATCGCTTCCACTGTGACTTGTGTGCCGATGTCTCCCATCAGGTTCTTAATCTCTTCGTCTCCCTTTTCACTGTCCACTTTCACGCCCTTAATTATTATATTCTTTTTCCTCTTTGCCATTTCCTCCTCTTCCATTCTTCTTACAACCTAGTCTCAGAACAAAACCTTTCATTTTCTTCATGCATACTCGCCCCTACACTCTTTTGCTTCTCCGATATCTCCTACCTCTTTCACCTTATGTTTATTCTTTGTTTATAGTTCGCTCACTCTCTCTTCTAACGCTTTCAGTTCCCTTTACCATTTCCCCTAATTCTTTCTCTGCCTATTCTCTATGCTTTCTAATTTACACCAAACCTTCTCTTTCTTCCCTTTCCATAACAATTCATCCCATTCTTCCCATATCTGTCTCACTTTTCTTACCTTCTCCTTTATCATAAAATGGAAGCTTTCAGCACTTTTCAATTGAACAATTTAAAATTAAATGTCGTTAAACTGTAAAATAAAATTTGTCAACTATTATAAATTAAAAAATTCAAAGATTTTTGGTTAAAAAACATGAATCCACGCTATCATTTTTAATGCTCTAAATTAAAGAATGTATCAATAAACTTAAAAATGTTCAAAATTATATCATTTCAAGTAATTTTAAGTTAAAAACACTAAACATTGAAGGATTTGACATTTTTGTATAAACTGAACACTTTTCAAATGAGATGTTAAATTATTTTAAATTCAAGTTCTTTCAAATTGAAAATTGTTCAATTGTTATTTATACATTAAAATTCAATACTTTCACTTCAATATTACAAATTAAAAAATTTAAAAAATTAAAATTGTGAAGTTCAGTCTTTAAACTTAGCACTCTAAAATTTGAACGATTTGAGGCTTTCTATTTCAAACAATTCAGTTTCATATTGTTTAGTTTTGATTATTTGATTTATAATTGCTCATTTTAAATAAACAGTCAAATATCGCTAAATATAAAAAATTGTGCTTTTTTAAATTAGAAAATTCCAAACTGAATGGTTCGAAGATGGAATATTTTAGACTGAAACAATACATTTCAATAGGATTTAAAATTAAATAAGGGCGTTCTATTATGAATCTATTAATTTAAAATTATTTGGAAATTGAAAATAGTTTAAAAAGATTCAATCGGATGTTTACATTTGTTTAACTACTAAGGATTTCAAATTGAAACCTTTTAATATTCAACGTTAAAATATGTAAATTGTTTAATTTTGAACAGATTCAAAATCGTCTTGTAAAATAAATTATTATTCAAATTCTATTACTCGAACTAAAGTTCAATTTTAAAAATCATCAATTGATTTATATTTACAGTTGATCAACTTAGAACGCTTCTTTAAAGAAATTTCAATTTCAAAGACTTTCAATTTTTTATTGTTTAAGTCTTCAATAATGCATTTTAAAATTCTTCAAATTGACAATACATGCTTAAAAATGAAGATAAAAAAAGTTGAAATCGAACTTATTAAAATTGCATTATTAGGGTGTCTACGGATGATTTCGAATTCCCAGTAACTTCCCGGTTTTCTCCCGGTACGTTGTTAGTTTTTCCCGGACAATTGAAAAAAGTTCGAAAGATTTGAATGATTTCAAATCATTTGTAAATTAAATTTGTTAAATTAAACTTGAAATAATTTTCTAAAATTCCCGCTCCTAATGTGAAAATTATAATTCTTCACTGAAATTCCCTGACCTAAACTCGAAATTATATTTCTTTACTCAAATTCCCTGTCCCAAACTCAAAAATTATAACTTAAATTCCCTGTCCCAAAGTGAAAATTATAATTCTTCACGGAAATTCCCTGACCTAAATTCAAAATTATATATCTTCTCTGCAATTCCATGTCAAAAAATAGAACTGTAATTTTTTTCGAAAATTCTCTGTTCCAGGTAAGGATAATTGTAATTCTTTACGAGAATTTCTTTATGTCTTTTATTTATCCCCTAGCCCAACTCAGAATTATAAGTCTTTTAGAAAATTCCCTATCTCAAAGTTGAAATTACAATTCTTTATTGAAACTCCTTTTCCCTACTCAGAATTGTAATTCTTAACGTGAATTTTTTTTATATTTCTTTTATTTATTCCCTGCCCCAACTCAGAATTATTATAAGTCTTTCAGAAAATTCCCTGTCTCAAAGTTTAAATAACAGTTCTTTACAGAAAACCCTTTTTACCTACTCAGAATTGAAATTCTTTTCGAAAATTTCTTGTCTCAAAGTTTAAATTACAATTCTAATTGTAATTTCAATTGTAATTTAAAATTTGAAACAGGAAATTTTCTAAAGGGAAAAGGGGTTTCAGTGAAGAATTGTAATTTAAAGTTTGAGACAGGGAATTTTCTAAAAGTCTTATAATTCTGAGCTGGGACAGGGAATAAATAAGAGGAATATAAAAAAATCACTTAAAGAATTACAATTATTCTGATTTGCAGCAGAAAATTTTCGAAAAGAATTACAATTCTGAGTAGGGAAAAGGGATTTCAGTAAAGAATTGTAATTTAAAGTTTGAGACAGGGAATTTTCTAAAAGTCTTATAATTCTGAGTTGGGACAGGAAATAAATAAAAGAAATATAAAAAAATCACTTAAAGAATTGCAATTATTCTGATTTGCAGCAGGGTATTTTCAAAAAGAATTACAATTCTGAGTAGGGAAAAGGGGTTTCAGTAAGGAATTTTAATTTAAAGTTTGAGACAGGGAATTTTCTAAAAGTCTTATAATTCTGAGTTGGGACAGGGAATAAATAAGAGAAATATAAAAAAATCACTTAAAGAATTACAATTATTCTGATTTGCAGCAGGGAATTTTCGAAAATAATTACAATTTTGAGTAGGGAAAAGGGGTTTCAGTAAAGAATTGTAATTTAAAGTTTGAGACAGGGATTTTCTAAAAGTCTTATAATTCTGAGTTGGGACAGGGAATAAATAAAGAAATAAAAAAAAAATTTCCGTAAAGAATTACAAGTATCCTGACTGACGGTCAACTAGGCACCCTGATTATATCATGTGATACAATGAAATTTGTGATATTTCAAGTAATTAAATAGATTTTTCTTCTAAAAATTTGTCAAATTCCCGACCATAAAATAAATTCACTGTCATTTTCCGGTTTTTTCGGTTTCCCGATCCAGCGGCCACCCTGTAGTTCCTCAATTTTTAAGAAACTGATATTTCCATTTTCCATTTTAAACCCCAGAGCGAAGAAGAGAGAGAATGGTTTGCAGAAAATTTCGAAAAATGCTACCAAGAGAAATTGAGCGACGAAACTCGTCGAGAAATTGCAAGCGATATGCTGAAAAGTCAAGCCTTGGATCATTTTCTTGCTGTGAAATTTGTCACGGTAAAAAGATACGGCGGAGAAGGTGCAGAAAGTATGATGGCTTTCTTCAGAGAACTTTTCAAGTTATCAAGTGGTAATAATTTGTAATAGACCCAGGACTCGGACTCACTTCAAAGATTAAAAATAGTGATAATAGTGGTACATATTTTGAAAAATAGTAGCCAAATAGTGTCATGAAATTTTCTACATGATAAACTTAAAATGCTTTCAAAAAAAGTCGCATAAGTCGCATAAATTTTGAAAAAATTATTTCCTTCAGAATAGAGAGTAACAGTTTAAGATAAAAAAATTCCAGTTAGAAATATTTTTATTTTATTTTTTTTTAACAAAGAGAATTAGATCAAACGCTGTTGGTCACAAAATTGATGCTCTATGTCCACTGTCTATGGATGTTAAACATCCCTTCCAAATTTTGTTTCTCACACTAAAAATTTGGAAGAAATTTCACATCTTTGTGAAGAAGTCATACTCTCAGTTTAGATGAAAAATTATAAGAACTGTAAAAGGAGACGGTAGAGGCCGCTGTAGTGTGCACACGCGACGCGGTAGCGAGTTGGGCTAATTTGCTTGGAGTTTAGTTATTTTGCAGGTCTTTTTTACGAGGTGTGTCCGGAAAGTATCCGACCTGCGTTCATATCATCTTCGCGCCAGAGCGCTCGAGCGGCCTCTGCGGGGTATGAGCGTAACCAGTAGACCCTCACGAACTTCCTGAATG
>JAUMHM010000072.1:24350245-24360902 GCA_032362435.1 Melikaiella ostensackeni
AGGGCACGAGAGCAAATTGAAAAAAAGTGGGTGAATGAAGTCGATAATCGGCTGTTAAAAGATGGCAATAATCAAATTGTTGCCAACTTGTGCAAAATTTTGACCGAAGAACCGATCGTCGGTCTTTGCAGATATGCGAAAGAATTCGAATCGAAGGGCAAAGAATGCAAAGCTGTTGAATGAAAAATGGGCAAGGTTCATAGTCTGTTCATTAGTTCATGGATTGTAAGTGGATTATAATTTTTAGAATCTAAGTTTTCTATTCGATTGTCTCAAAGGACCTTAGTAATTAAGCCTTTTTGGTGTGTAAAGGATTCATTTCGTATATGTAAATATCCATAAGGAAGTACATGAGAGAAATAAATAATAATAATAATATAAGAACTGTAAAAAAATGAGAATTATGAACTCATAAAAGTCGCATATCGGCCATAAAAACAACTTTAGCGACCTCTAAATATTTTTTTTACATCTGAAAAAATACAGAATAACTTTCTCACCACGAGAAAGAATTTTCTGCTTCGAGGTTTTGGAAAATACAAAAATCATGATTCGGCTGCGCATGCTAGGGTAAAAAGATTTTTTCAAAGAAGTATTTTTTGGAATAAACGTTAAAAAAATACATAAATATGAAAAAATAGAGGAAAATCTTGAAAAAAGAGAAAAAAGTGCAAATTTGCCGAAAAAGGGGAGAAAATAGGAATAGGGGAATGACTGTGAAGCCTGTGAAGACTGTGATAGTGGTATTAGTGGCATTTTTTCAAAATAGTGGTAAAACAGTGGCATCGCTCAAAAAGAGCATCAGATAGTGTCAATGATGGCGCGAGCCCGAGCCCTTTAGACCTGAAAATAATTTATAATTAGAAAGCAATTGTTTAATAAGGAATTATGTTTATCTAGAAGAGTTGGAGCACATAGTATTGTGCATGCCACATCGAGGACGACTGAATTTCCTAATAGGAATGTTGAATTTTCCACCGGAGAAGCTATTTCGGAAGTTAAGAGGGGTTCCAGAATTTGCGAAAGATGCTAAGGCTACCGGAGACGTGCCAAGTCATTTTGTATCCTCTGTGGATCTTAACAACACTGGAAAAAGTTTGCATATTAGTATGCTTCCCAACCCTTCACATTTGGAAGCTGTCAATCCAGTTTCTATGGGAAAAACTAGAGCTCTTATGCAGGCTGTGGGAGACGGAGATTACTCTGAGGATGAAGGATCTCGATGGAGTGATAAAGTCCTGAATGTTCAAGTAATTTTATTTCAGTTTGTTGGACGCGTTTTCAAATACACTCATCTCGCGTAACTGTGCCGCCCGTTCTTGTGCCTGCTTCACACTCAGGACCTGAGTGTTTACTCACTCGTCACTTTAAATTCGGTTGAAATTAGATTTTAATAACGCCCGTTACTGTGCCGACCAGACCCGAGGCCGGCACAGTTACGCGACATGAGTGTAGTTCACTAGACTTTTAAAATTACACAGGCGCATAAAAAAAGTATCAAAAGTGCGGTGTACCAGAGCGCCATACCTATATGTTTTTAGGGTCCCTGAATCCGAATCTGGGGTCCTTTTAACCTCATCAGGACTCAGTTCATCCCTAACCTCGAAAAACATCTAAAAAGCGATTTGTTGAATGAAACCTTCAGAAAAAAGTGTGTTTTCATATTTTTGAACTCGATGAATCCGAATCTGATGCCCTCTTATCCCCATCAGATCACCGTTCGTTTCTGACTTCAAAAAACTGAAATAACCAATTTTGGTGTTGAGCTCCAGCCATGGTGACTAAACCCCTTGTAAAAAAAGGTGCTCTCTTGTTCTTGAGGTCGCTAAATCCGAATCAATTGTTTGTTATAATCCATCAGGTAAGCGTTCGTTCCTAACCTCAAAAAATAATTTAGAAACACTGATGTAACAATTTAACGCTGAAGCTAAAGGCGTGGCGATTAAAATCTTTCGAAAAAAGGGTGCTCTCATATTTATACGGACGCTAAATCTACACTCGGTATCTATTCTTTACCTCACTTTCTACCTTCTATTCCGATAGCTTCTGCCATTAGTTTATCACCCCCAGGACGGCAGATTCACCTGCGATCGATCCAGGATTCATAGCGCGCGGGATTCTTCTTGACAACTATGGCAACTAAAAATAAAAACACTCAAAAGTATACGGATCTTCTGAAATATCAAAGCTTCTTAACTCGAACTAATGTTCGAGCTTCCACTTCTAAACATTCTTGCGATAAGAACCCTGATATATTCTGCTATATTTGTAGTTAATACCAGGTTCCGAGCGATCGTTAATACATTTCTGAAAAGATTCATAAAATTTATAAAGAATGTTTTGGTCTAGATGTTATGGATGAAAATGAGAAATGGGTTCCTCAACAAAAGATGTTCTAGTTGCCATATAATGTTGAGTCGCTGGGATATCAGTAGAGATGATAAAACCTGAAATTCACGAAATCTACTTTGTGAGAAAAACCACTGACAGAAAATGATTGCCATTTCTGTATGAAAACTTGGCAAGGGTCACTGGGAAAGGTAAGAAAAGCATTTCTTATGTCGCTGTTGCAACAGTAACGATACTCACTAAACCGTTCGAGACTGATGATGACAGCAATTATGATGAATTGATCGGAAGTTCGTTTCCGATCAACGAAAGTATAGGAGATGAAATAACACGTTCAATCTGTTCAATAGAAAATCTTGAGATTACCACTAGTCCTGAAGTGGAAGAAGTAAACTCTCGTGATGACAATCTCATCCCACACAATGAAAGTGAAAGAGTTCCCAAAATATTTACGTAAGAAGAATTGAACGATCTTGTAAAAGACTAAGGATTACCCAAGAACGGTGCAGAATACCTTGCATCAGAACTAAAAAGTAAAAATTTGTTGTCAGAAAGCATGAATGCGAACACAGAGAAAACTAAAGTTAAATTTTGTTCCAGGTAAAATTTTCCGCGGTTAAAGTTTAGATGCTATTCAGCGAAAGCTTATCGTAAGATGGAATAACAACCGTCGTCTGCTACGTCGTTAACAGCAGTGCGAAAAACATCAAAGTAGCAGTTAATTCTGGCTAGAAATCAGGACACCAGATTTTGAAAAAACATTGCGCTTATCTAAATGTCATTTTTTACATAATTGTTCTTATCGCGGACGAATTAAAACATATTTTTAACGACTGACAATAAAGCACTTGACACACAATCACCATCTAGAAAGACTACACTGTGGCAACTGTGGCTTATGAAGTTCCTAAGATGTTAATCGATCTTGAAAGTTTACATTGTGAAACTTTCCACTTCAGTCGGTATTGCAGATTAGGATCAAATCTCAAAACGAAAAATGTGAATCGAATTAAATTTGATGTTAAATCACTTTATGAAACGTTAATAATATTTCTAATAGAGTAAATAAGTTGCATGTTCAATTTATTTCATCATAAAAGAAAGCTTATATAAATAATAATGAAAAATAAATCCTAATTAAAAAGTTAATTTCAATTTAAAATTTAAAAAATGGTTTCATGAATAAAATGTCACTCTGTTTTGAGTTCTATAACCACATTGAAATAAAGGAACGTCATGTCTAATTTAAAAGCTTAACCTGAATAAAAATATTAAAATTGTCCCAAAAATTCTTTAAGGAAATTTTCATTATTTTCCTAGTTAATTTTTGAACCAAAATAAACAAGAAAAAAATTCGTTTAATTTGGACAAAAATAATTATTAAAATTTTTTCCTGATTTTTTTACTTGGAAATCATCTTTGAAAATGATAAAAATTAGGAGCCATGGAACGAAGGCGATAGGAGTTGTAATTGTATAGAAATTTTTTTTTAGTTCCAAAATTTGGCTCTGTAAACAGGTCCCATCCAATTAAACATATAATTTATTTTTTACAAATGTTATTAACGTTTGAGAAAGTTCGACATTGATTTAAATTGTCTAATAGTTTTTATATTAAACTGCAATACCGACGCAATGGATCTCGAAACTTTCAGGACGGAAATTCCTATCTCATAACCTGTGAACCATGATTAAGATCAAACAGTATGGCGACTTCTCCACTGGTGTCAAGTGCCAAATTCTCAGTCACGAAAAACATATTTTCATTCGTCCGCGATAAGTATAATTATTTTTTAAATGAAATTTAAATAAGTGCAATGTTTTTTAAAATATCGTGTCCTAATTTTCAGAACGATTTCATTCATATTTGTCTGTTCTTCGCACTGCTGTCAACGGCATAGCAGACGATGCTTTTTCTCTGGAGAATTATTCGGAGACAGTTCCGAAACGCGAAATTATCTCCGTTTCGTGTAAACTTTAACCAGCAAGATTGATTTGTGTTGCAGCGAAACTTTCGCCTGAAAATTTAGTTTTTTCTGTGAAGTATTATAGAGATAGAAAGAAGAATATCAGAAACAAAGGAACCTTCATTGATATATTATCATGACAACAATGGATTGATGAATGAATTGAAGCCAGGCATTCATGAAGTTCTGTAAATCTCATCGTAGGCCAGTCAGTAGTTTAGGAGAAAAAAACTCAAACGCAACCTCCTGCATGATGAAATGTGTTACAACGGCGGGCCGCACTGCGGCATAGTTGTTACACTCAAACCCCGGTTTAAGGACCCCTAGAACTGCTGGCCGATTGCTGGTCCACCAGTTTTTTTGGTGCGCGGGGCGAGAGACGGTGTTCAACCAAGCGTGAAATGCCAGCAGCGTACTCATGTTCGAATCCACGTTCGGAGATTGCGTAATATCAGGAAATGGTTCACACGTCCCTCATTGTTTACGGTTTGGAGAACCCCGATTTAGAAACTAAGGTCATTGAGGATTCCCCCGTCACGGTCTCTAAACCGGGGTTTAAGTGTAGTATACAGTCAGAATGTTTTCGGACTTCTCAATTCGTGCCAGCAATTTTGCGCGGCTTACGAGTTCTTGTTTTAGTAGTTTTTACAACAGTTGCCACATCAAAATCTTCAGAATTAGAAAAATAGTACATTATGTACCTAAGCAGTAAAGTTGAACTGCATCCGAGTATGAAAGTCAACTTACTGCTGTGGTGCATACGATACTTTATCTGAATTGGTCAGAGTAAGCGCGAATTTATCTGCCCAAGGAGTGGGAGTAAAAGAGAACTTTTATTGTACCGCGACGAGCGGCATGTACAGTAAGGAGGGGGAAGTGAGTTACTTTACGTGCCGCTCGTCGCGGTACAATAAAGTGTTATTTTACTGCCGCTCCGCGGGTAGGTAAAGAGCGCTTATTCTGCCTATTTCAGATAAAGTTCTTCTTTACTTCTGTCTTGGAAATTGAAATGACATCGTAGATTTGCTGCGTTCCATCAATTGTAATAGAATTCTTGAATCGTTCACTTAATAAATTTTCTTCCGCTTCATATTCTTCACTACTGCAGAACTCTACATGAATATCCTTGAAGTTTAATTCAGCCCATTGAAACATTTTCCGAGGATTAGCGATTTAATTATCGTACGCATTTTGCAGGTTTTCTTTGGCAGGTGCCCTTTTAACAATACCTCCTATTCCATCGCAAGGTCCCTGCATGAAAGTTCCATTTGCCCGTACAACCAAAATCTTCCTTGTGGTGTGTTGAATTAACAAAATTCTTGCGATTTTTGTATTGTGCTGCTGACTATAGTCAACCACAAAAGGATGAATAGTTACTTGCCTTTTGAACAGTGATGTCCTTGTGAAGAATCTTGATAATCAATACAGCGATTCCAGCAAAATCTAGAAGAATAAGAAGCTCACCTACTTTTAAATTAGGTTTCGTTTCTTTGAGATGCAAACTTTGTTGTTTAGCGATAAAATCGTGTCGAAGAAGTTTCTTCATATGGTCACTTTAAAAATCCACGAAATCATCTACTGGTTTAATTACAGTTTCTAGATCAGATCGATCTGTGGTAAACCATTCTTGAATGTGCTTTGTTCAATGAAATTTGCTGCGTATTCTTCTTCTAATAGAACCTTCAGATTGTCATCACCCGGGTAGCTTTCACATTCACAGAAATAGCACTTGATTTGAGCAGGTTTGCAAATCGACTGAACTGCCCAATGCTTTGAAGTTGCAAATGGCAAAGAATTCGATTTGACTAATTCTGTAATTTTTCCAGCAACAAACATAAGTTTCGCATTTTCGTTTCGTTTCGTTCTAGCTGGACACACTCTTTTGGTCTTAACTCTGCAAACTTCGAGAATCCAACTTTTCATTTGGATAGGTATTTTTAAAAGCCACGTAAAGTTCTCTTAAATTGCATAAGACTAAACGCTTTTGAAGTTTGGTTTTTTGTTTTTTCTTCATCAACTTTAACCGATACACAATCACTTTTACCTGGCATTAAACGGCTGTTATCATCTCTATAAAAATCGTTGACGCACATTACTGTTTTATTTGGTAAAGTTTTTCCTGCTTTTTGATCAGGAGAAGACAAAAACCCCTCCAGTTCTATTAATTTCTTGTCTTTACGAGCCATACAAGCGGAAGAACCAAATACAGATTTTATCTTTCTAATTGGCCATGTTTTCGGTAAAATGGTCAAAATTTCATTTTGTTCCCTTTTGCTTGACTTAACTTTCTCAAAGTTATCTTTTAAATGACGTACAATTACATCGTCTTCACTTTCTACGTTTGGGAAATCAAAAAGCTTGGAACGTATAGTTTCACAGACTTTTTTGAACGCGTTTTTCTTTTGTTGTTTTGTTTTCAACTCAAGAAAATCTATCTCTTAATCTCCGAAAATTCGCAGCAAAGTATTTATTGATAAAATGGCTTGTCTTTTGTCTACGTTTGACATTTCAATATCACTTAGAGAAGAAGAATCAATATCAACTTCTACGTCGATTTCATCTTAATTTAAGTTGAAATCATTATCTGCGGTTACAATAGAAACACAAGGAGTTTGCCCTTGAGATAACTTTTTACGGCATTCACCCCAAATACATATAATCCTTTTTGGTAAGGAGTGGAAATTTGTCACAAATACTTCGTGGAACATTTCTCAAATTTCTTCGCATAAAATTATGATCAGATTTGCTAAAAAGATTGTAATATTGTCTATTAAAAGGCATCTCTAAACGAACTGAGACTAAATTTTAGTACAAAATACAGGAAACAAGGAAATGACCATTTATCGATAATTAATGAACAAAATCTTTCAACGCTGGTATGAATACAGTCGACGGTATTCTACCTGTATATCTATAAACTAACAAAAATTGAATACTAATCAAGAATACTTGTAAAATTAATTCAATTGTCATGAGCAGAATTACATGATGATTAGTTTCAGCTAATATCGAGAATATAAAGTAAAACGAACTCGTTTTACCACTTGTACTTCACGAAATGGTCAAGTCTGCGGACAAAACGCTAATGTGATGCACGCCGCTTCACCATTCAGGTTTACGCGTGTTTACTGCGAGTGGAAACACAAGCGGAAAATAAGTGCGAATCGCGACAATGAGACAACCATGCAAAACGCGAACACAACCGGCACCGCCGCGCCGCGGCAGTCGGCCTCCACGCTGTCCCGCGAAGCTTCGTCATGCAGGACGTTGCGTTTAAATTTTTTCTCCTAAACTACCATATCTTCGCCATTTTTTGGAATTTTCCAAAAATATTTATTGAGGTTTTTCGTTACTACTAAAGGACTTATTACACCGAGTTACACGCAAATCCCATTCAAGCATGAATATTCTTGTGATCACTTGACATGGACTCCACCAAACACAAATCATAAACAACCCTTGCTTTTTGTGCTTATGGCGTAGTCGGGATCGAGACAATCACTATAAATAGAAAACATGGCCAAAAAGAACATTACTTTAACGAGGTTCTAATACCATCATTGCTAATCCTCTAATTGACCCAAAAAAAGTATTACTTCGCCCTCTCCACATAAAACTTGGTCTAATGAAACAGTCTGTCAAAGCCCTCAAGGAGAAGGAAGTTGCTTCGAGTATATAAGAGGAAATTTTCAAAAATTATCGGATGCAAAATTGAAATCATTGAATCCAAAACAGAAGGCAGCATGGATTAGTTTCAAGCAAGTTGAAGAAAATTTTCTGGCAAATCATAAAAGTAGAGGCTACAAAAAAATAGTAGCTAATATGGTGAAAAACTTTGGGAAAATGGGGTGTCTGATGAATCTGAAGCTGAACTTCCTCTTCTCCCATCTCGATTATTTCCCAATGAATTAGGAGATCACAGTGAGGAACAAGGAGAACGACTCCACCAAGATATAAAAGAAATGGAACGTCGATATCAAGGATATGGGATACAGATATGATGGGTGACTTTTGTTGGACGTTGAAAAGAGAGCATATTGGAAAGGGCATAAAACGTAAGAGAAAGCCTCTTCATAGATCTTTTAAGAATAAGAGTAAGGTACCATAGAAAAAAGTGAATGAAGGCTTATGCCTCAAACCCAAAAATGATTATTGGAGTGTTCTTAAGTTATTTCTTGAGATTGGGGACGAACAGTGACCTGATGGGGTCAAACGGACCCCAAAAACATATAGGTATGGTGGTTTAGTCCACCGCACATGACACTTTTTTTTGTGTTTCTGTGTTATTTTTGTCCAATCTCCACCGAAAGCAATGAATGCGAATGTGAATGTAAAGTGTGCGCAAAGTGGAGTTTTGCGCCCACTTCTTCAGTCTCCGGGCGGAAAACGCTACTTTGCGCCCGCTTCACATGCCCTCAAAGCAAACTTTAGGTGCAGGTTATAAACAAAAAATTTCGTGTGTATACTATTCAAATAATTTTTAGGTCCATGGAGATGCTGCTTATGTAGGTCAGGGTGTGAGCCAAGAATCTCTTTTACTAGGTGGAGTTCCTCATTTTGAAGTTGGAGGATCGATTCACCTTGTTGTGAACAATCAAGTTGGGTTCACAACTCCACCTTCGAGAGGAAGATCCACTAGGTATTGCACTGATTTGGCAAAATTTATATCAGCTCCAGTAATTCATGTCAATGGAGATGATCCTGAGGTGAGAATTTAATTTAATTTAAAATTTTCAGATTTTAGGCTCACGCCTAGTCTGGACCAATTTTCACTAAAAAATACTTGCACATCCCAGTTTCTTTCTGATTATATTTTGGGAAAGTCTTCCAAGTATTTTGAGCCTGAAATGAAAAAATTCGGTTGGGCCCTTTTTAGAAAGCTCAATTTTATTTTATTTTTTTTTTAGAATATTTTAGCATATTTTCATAAAAACCTACGGAAAGGGAAGGTTCGTTTGCTGAAACTCTTCAATTCTTCATTTTAAAATGAGATCTAAGTGAACATCGTGCGACATCTTGGAACCTTTGAAAATGCTGAAAATAGGTGCGAAAATTGGGTTTTTTGAAAATTTCTGCACTTTAAAACATTAAAAGCCTAAAACAGTCACAACAGCAATTAAAATCAAATAAGCAATTTTTTACAAAAATGGGTTTGAGAGACCTCTAAATATTTTTTTAAATTTTTGCCAAAAGTCAGGGGACATCTTTACACTAAAAGGAACAATTTGTAGGGGAGCCATTGTAAAAAATAAATGTAGTTTTTTTGGACCACCCCACTGAGTCATTTAAAGTTATAAATGCTTAAAACTGTAAGATTTCCAAATTGGAATCGTAGCCATTTTAAACAATTTCAAAACAAACTCATTTCGAAAATAAATTCACTTTCATTTCCCGGTTTTTCCCAGTCTCAACAAATTCCCGCTATCCCGGTCCACCCCGAAAATCTTCGAGTTGCTAAATTGCTCAATTTTTCCAGATGGTCGTTCGAGCAACGAGGATAGCCTTCGCTTATCAAAGAGAATTCCGGAAAGACGTCTTTGTCGATTTAAATTGCTTTCGAAGATGGGGACACAATGAACTCGATGATCCCACTTTTACAAATCCTCTTCTGTATAAAATTATTCATAATCGCCCGTAAGTTAAAATTTTCTCGACATTTCTCATTATACCCGCGTGGAAAAAGTCCCGTTTAGCCCTCTTTGAAATGTTGGCACCCGTCAGGGGACCATGTGGACAAACCATGCGGGAGAACCCACGAGGGCCCTCACGGTTGATCGGTTAAAATTTCTAATTCCAAAGGGTTAATAGTTTTTTGACACTAAAACTTTTGACGTTTGATTAATTAAGTTACAAAAAATAAATTTCTGTTAAAAATTTGATGACATTTTTTTGAAAGTTGAACTTTAAAATCTCAGATATTCGACGAAGGCCCCCGCAGGGGCCCTGCTTGTTGCCCTCATGCCTCATTTTGCAAAAATCAAATGATTAAGTTGTTGAGATAAATTTCCTATGTGTGAAATAGTAACAATATCTCATTTAAATGTGCAGTTATTGAAAATAAAGATACTTGCAACAAAATTGGATGCGCGCGCGAATTGTCTGTCTGAAAAAAGTTATAAACAATGTGGTAAGTTGATTAAAAGGAAGAACGAAAGTCTGATAAGACGCTGATCATGAGTCCAAGTCCCAGTCGAGGCTCGAAAATTTTTTTTTTATTTTAAAATTTTTTTCATACATTTTAAGAATACACAGTGGCGTAACTACAGGTGGCAAGTCGGCAAAATGCCACGGGCCCCCAGCCGGAAGGGGCCCCCGGTCAGAGGAGAATCCCAACTCCCAACA
>JAUMHM010000072.1:24361002-24404403 GCA_032362435.1 Melikaiella ostensackeni
CTTACAGGTAAAAGTGTATAAATAAGTATTATAAAATAAAAAAATATTATTATTGCTGGTTCAGCTTTTTTATATTGGGGGGAGGGGGCCCATCCGATGAATTTGCCACGGGCCTCGAACGGTATAGTTACGCCACTGAGAATACATATATATTTATTGAAATATGCTTAAA
This sequence comes from Melikaiella ostensackeni, assembly GCA_032362435.1. Classification (NCBI taxonomy): domain Eukaryota; kingdom Metazoa; phylum Arthropoda; class Insecta; order Hymenoptera; family Cynipidae; genus Melikaiella; species Melikaiella ostensackeni. Next base: position 24,361,175 of record JAUMHM010000072.1, read on the forward strand.
AGTTATAAGGAGACAGTTATTAAAGGTATTTTTTAAAATATAAAGTTTATCGCCGGGGCAACTGCGAGAGGCCCCTAAGGGCCTCCAATAGGGTAAAAATAAGGGCAACTATGAGGGCGAAGTCCATGCTGGATCCTTATAGATTAGCATGTCGTTTCCATGAGGGGCCAAGTCTGGATTGCCCTCATGGCCTGAGGGCAATCTATTAGGGCAATAAATTTTCCACACGGAAGAATTTTGAACCAATTTTGAGTATCTGAAATGAATTTAAAAGGTCTATTCCGGATCGGTATTTGGAAGAATTGTCAAAGTCGAAGGTCCTCTCAAAAGAAGAGGGAGATTTAATTGCTGAAGAACATAAAAACTGGCTGACAAAGGCACTGAAAGAAACAGATAATTATATACCACAGCAAACTTATTTCACTGGATGGTGGTCAAGAATAAAACAAGCAGAGTCTGCAATTACTACTTGGAACACAGGAGTCGATTTGAATCTCCTACAATTTATTGCCAACAAGAGTGTTCATTTTGAAAATGATTTGGTGAGATTTCGATTTTAATAAACTGCTAAAAATTCTTTTACTCTAAACCTCAAATTCCACACTCTTCTTTAGGACATTCATCCACATATTCTCAAGTCCCACGTTCAGGCCCGACTGAAAAAAATCGAGACTGGATCTTACGTTGATTGGTCAACAGCAGAAGCAATGGCTTTTGGAAGTTTGCTTTATCAAGGCTACAATGTTAGACTAAGTGGTCAAGATGTTGGTCGAGGTACATTTTCTCACAGACACGCAATGCTTGTCGACCAATCAAGTGGAGGTAATATTTTTCATTTTATTTATATTATATTCATGGGCGATTGGCGAAAAGTTCGCCGCCGCCGTTGATTCAAGAATTTACCCCTGCCCCATAGCCCATGCAACCCTCCTTATAACCCCTACCCCTCAACCCATGCAACCCTTCTTGCAATCCTTGCCCCTTAATCCCTGCAACCCTCATTACAACCCCTGCCCCTTAACCCCTGAAACCCTCCTCACACCCTTCCCCTTAACCAATGCAATCCTTCTTACAGTTCATATTCATTTATTGAAAATGTTGTTTTATTAATCACTTATTTTTAAACCATGCCTTTTTACCATTTTACGCCCCTTAGGTCATGCTTTTTACCTGACCCACGGGCAGGCCACCCTAAAAATAAAGAAAGTTTATTGTAAATCAATCCAACACCTCATCTAAGCTTAAATAAAAATATTAATAAATTTGTTAATTTTATAATTTATATTATTTTAAATAATAAACGAAATGTTTTTCTACAAAATGATTATATAAAATATTTACATTTTTTAAAGAAATATTCAGTAAAACAATTACTGTATATCGGGGGTTTCCCTTTCCAAAAAAATAAAATTAATTTTAAAGGGGGCCCCTTTCCAATTATAAATAAATAATAAACCGTACATCGAGGGTTCCCCCTTTCCAGGAAAAATAAAATAACTTTTAAAGGGGAGCCCTTTCCAATTTTTGTTTCAACAATTAGAATTATTTTAATGTATTCCTAATAGCAACCGATTAAAAAAATGCACGAGCAATAATATACCTATTTTGAGGGTCAGCGCGCGCGAAGTAGAAGACAAGAAGTATTATATGAATAATTATTTTTATATTCCACCGAAACACAGTGGGACAAAAAAGGTTTTTCTAGACAAATTAGTCTAGAATTTACAATTTTGATCCGATTTGAGTGCCTTTTTTTTTAAATAAAAGATAAGCAAATTTCAAAGAGATTTGAAAGAGCCTATTTTTTTATTTTATATTATTTAACAACACATTTGAAATTTTTTCTTAATAAACCCTCCCATTTTGTTGAAACTACATATATTTATGTAAAACATCATAAAATCAGTAAAGATACTCCTTAAAAATAATATCCACTAGGATAAGACATTATAAGTTTATTTTTCATTTTTTATCAACAAATTTATAAGTGAAAATGCTACTTCAAGAATTAAAATACTTGGAGACTTTATTTCTGATTTTTTTTTTCAAAATATACGTAAAAACAATGCTTAGTTACAATTTTTTTGAAATCAAAATTGTTAATATTAGAAACAAATTTAATAGACAAATATATATTTTAGTATCACTTTAAATTACATAGTAAAATCTTTCTCTCAAGATACTTTATCAACGAGCAATAATTATTAATTTAATTAAAAAATTCACAACTTGACTACTTGTAAACAAATGGATGTCGTTTTTTTACGAAATCGACTTAGCGATATACTTTTCTTGCGTTATTTTATCAATGAGCCACAACTGTTTATTTTATAAACAGTTTTATTAAAAATAATTTTTGAAGAGGTTGCCAGCGTTTCTTTAAACAATTAAAATTTAACTGTCTATGGTGGCTTTAGCAACAGTGCGAACTCTTCAAAAATGACGAAATCACGGATTTTTAAATACAATTGTTTATAAAAAAAACACTTGTGGCTCATTGATAAAATAACATAAAAAAAGTATATGGCCAAGCTATTTAGAATTAATTCCATTAAAAAAACGAATCTGCTGATTGAAAATTGACGAAAATCTGTATTTGGTTATAAAATTTATTTAAATAAATAAAATATTGGCGCCTGACAAACTCTCCCAATAAATATGGTCCCTCCTGAGTCATTGGCAGTCGATTTCGTAAAGAAAAGACATCAATTTTTTGATAAGTAGTCAAGTTGTGAATTTGTTTTTAAAATTATTCATAAAATTAACAATTAATGTTCGTTGATAAAGTATCATAAGGAAAGAATTATTCCTAGTTTCAAATTTGATTTCTTTGAAAAAAAGGAAATCTGCCGGTTGAAAATTGACGAAAATCTGTTTGTTTATCAAATTTATTTAAACAATTAAAAATTCTTCAGGTATTGCAAAATCGTACATACTATTTATTGTCGATAAATTTTCAATCAACTGTCTTAAAGGAACGCAATTTTTAAAGCGAGAAATGACTAAAATATGTATCTGTTTATTAAATTTGTTTAAAACATTAACAACTGCTTTAGATATTTAAAAAATGACGACTAAGCATTGTTTTCATGTACATTCCAAACAAAAAATGAAAAAATAAAGTCTCCAAGTATTTTTTATCTTGAAGTAAGACTGTCACTAATTTGTTAATAAAAAAATTAAGAAATTGTTTAAATGTTGTAGCCTGATGGATATTATTTAAGGAGTAAGCGGAAAAACGTGACAAGTCTACTTGAGTTAATTTCTCAATATTTAAGGATTAAAAATTATTTAACCAAGCAGGATTTCAATTGAAAATTATATAATTTTCAACGCTTCTATTCACATTTGTTCAATTCTAAGCAATTCTAAGCGATCCTAATTTTAAAATGTCCAATTTTCAAAGTTTTGATATGAAATTATTTGATTTTTATCCTTCTAAAATAATAATTATTAAAGTATTAAAGAGGATTTTCTTCGAACTTCTTGAAAATTCACACGCTGGCAGGACTTAAAATCAGCTTTCAAAATTGTACATTTTCAAATTTTTGACCTTCCAAATTGTAAAATTGTAAAATTGTATTGTAAAATTGAAAATAAGAATTGGCAAATTTAGGCCTTGAAAATTGAACTATATATATAAATTCAATTTTATTTATCGGTTTTTCCCAGTCTTAAAAAATTGCCGTTATTCTGCGCCATCCTGAAAATCTTCCACAAATTGAAAATAGATATATTTACTTCTGTTTCAGTAAAGGCCTATTTCACTGGTTACTCATGTTCTAATGATACAAATTTACAATGTTTTGTTTGTGTATGCAACCAGAAGAAAATTTTATACATGATAACTATATCTTCAATTTTAAAAATACAATTTTTAAGTTTTGTAAAATTATATATTATAAGAGAAATATTAAAAAGTATTTATGAATTTTACAAAGTGTTTGCATGTTGAGAAGTTTGACCTATTTACGTAATGAATCTGTAATTGGAAATTATAATATAATTATTTTAATTCAATTTATTTTCTGGATAGACGTCGAAACCAAGATGAAATAATTTTATTTGCCAACTCAACTTTGACAATCCAGTTGATGATATTCGAAACATACAGAAACGATCATTATGTCAACTTTTTCATAAAATGGATTTATCACATTTCTTCGCTTACTCCTCATTTATACGGAGTGTCTTTACTGAACTTTCTTGTTAAATAAGAAGAAAATTATTTTAAAAATCAAAACTCAGTTCTCACAAATCTCTTCGAAATTTAGCTATCTTCCACTTAAAACAAAACGCTTAAATTGGATAATTGTAAGCTCTAGCCTAATTTGTCCAGAAAAATCTTTTTTTTCCCCGAAAGATAATATCCCTTTCTCAATCATAAGTAAATTGATCAATTGATAAATTGTCGATATATAGGCATCCACATTCCTCTAAATTCAATGGTTGAGGGCCAGAAAGGGAAAATAGAACTAGCAAACAGTATTTTATCCGAGGAGGCAGTTTTGGGATTCGAATATGGAGTCAGTATTACGTCCCCATCAACTCTAGCGATTTGGGAGGCTCAATTTGGTGACTTTTTCAATGGAGCTCAAATCATCATCGACACCTTCGTTTCAAGTGGAGAAGCCAAATGGATGTTAAGCAGCGGATTAACTATGATTTTACCCCACGGGTATGAAGGCGCTGGTCCTGAACACAGTTCCTGTCGAATGGAAAGGTTCCTCCAGCTGACGGATAGCAAGGAAAATAAACCAGACGGAGAAGACGTCAATCTCCAGGTCGCTAATCCATCGACCCCGGCTCAATACTTCCATCTACTCAGGAGACAAGTAAATCAGTTTTAAAAAATAGTAAATAAAAAGAGATGATCTCAGATCTCTCTTTTATCGAAACATTTTGTTTTCAGATGATCAGGGATTTTAGAAAGCCATTGATTGTTGTAGCGCCTAAAGTTTTACTTCGTCACTCTTCGGCTACTTCAAGTATTTCTGAAATGGCACCAGAGACTTCGTTTAAAACTGTAATAGGTAAATAACATTTTAAAAAAATAACTAACAGCAATAAAAACAATTTTTTTCTAATAGGGGATGATAGAGTCGTGAAAGAAAATATTAGAAGGGTGTTACTAGTGAGCGGAAAACATTATTATAATCTAGTCCAACAGAGAGAAATTCTAGGAGCTGGTGATGTTGCGATTATTAGAGTTGAGAGTCTTTGTCCATTTCCGGTTATGGAATTATTAGAAGAAATTCGAAAATACAGACACGCAAATAGTAAGTTTTTTATACTCTACGATAGAAAATTGTTTAAGACTTGATTGGATTAGATTGAGTATTTTCTAAACATAATTTTCATTTTTACAGCTTTCGTATGGAGTCAGGAAGAACCACGAAATATGGGTGCTTGGTCCTTCGTAAAACCGCGATTCGAAAACTTATGCGGACGACAAGTAAGTTCTATCATATCTTTCAGACTTCAAAGATTTCTAAAAATTTCGCAAACATTTCAGATTTCATAAAGATTTCAATCATTTCCATAATTTCACAAAAGATAAAATCTTTTTTTAAATTTCACAAAGATTTCTACGAATTTACAAAAATTTCAGATTTCGCAAGTGTTAGAAAGACTTCAAAGGTTAAAAAAATATTTCAAAACATTTCAAAACATTTCAAAACATTTCAGAGAGATTTCAAGGACTTCACAAAAATTTCAATGGTGTCGGAAAAGTTTCAGAAAGATTTCAAAGATTTAACAAAGGTTTAAAATATTTAAAAATAGTTTTAAAAAAACATAGTAGAAATTTCCAAAAATAATTACAGTAGAAACCACAAGTTTTTGCTAGATTTCGGATACTTTTACCAAATTTTACAATTACAAATTTTTACAAAAAATTATAATTTTCACATTGTTGCACTTTATTGTATTTTGATGGTTATTAATATTATTATGTGAAAATATATTTCCACCAAGGGATTTCAGAGATTTCAAATGATTTCACGAAATTTCAAATATTTCACAAAAATTTCGAAGATTTTAAACAATTCAGAAGAATTGACAAAGATTTCACAAAGAGTTCAAAGATTTCAAAGGATTTTAAAAGATTCCACAACAATTTCGAAGATTTCGCAAAAAGTTCAAAAAGATTTTAAAAACATTTCACAAAAGATTTCAAAGATTTCACAGAGATTTTAAGAGATCCCTTGGAATATTTGTGTAATCTTCCCCAGTGGAAATATATTTTCACAATAAAATACAATAAATTGCAATAAAATACAATAATATGCAAATTGTAATTTTTTGTAAAATTTGCAATAAGTTGTAAAATTTTATGAAAGTGTTCGAATTTTGACAAAAGCTTGTAGTTTCTAGTAGAATTATTTGTGTAATTTTTTATTGTATTTAAAAAAATGTTGAAAATTGTAGAAAATTACAAAAATAATTCTAGTAGAAACCACAAGTTTTTGCTAGAACTCAGCCACTTTTACAAAATTTTACAATTACAAATTTTTGCAAAAAATTTCAAATTTTAACATTGTTCATTTATTTATTTGAATCAGTGAACATGCAGAGCCCTTTGGTACACAAAAACATATTATTATTGTACTTTGTGTTATTATTATTATTATTATTATTATCATGTAAAAATACATTTACACCAGGGAATTTCAAAGATATCACAGAAGTTTCAAAAAGATTGTAAAGATTTCACAAAGAGCTCAAAGATTTCAAAGGATTTTAAAAGATTTAAAAAGATTTCATAAAAATTTCAAATATTTTGCAAAAGTTTCAGAAGTTTTCTCGAAGATTTCACGAGAGATTTCAAGAGATTCCTTGAAATCTTTGTGAAATCTTGTCTGGTGGAAATACATTTTCACAATAAAATAAATACATCACAATAAATTACAATAATGTGCAAATTGTAATTTTTTGTAAAATTTGATCAAAGTATCCTAATTCTGGCAAAAGCTCGGAGTTTCTAGTAGAACTATTTTTGTGATTTATTATATTTTAAAAAAAAACAATAAAAATTGTAGAAATTTACAAAAATAATTTGGTTAGAGATTACCAGGAACCACAAGTTTTTGATGGAATTCGGATCCTTTTAAAAATTTTACAAATAATTACAAGTTTGTACAAAAAATTACAATTTTCACGTAATTGTACTTTATTGTGTCTTTATTATTATGCGAAAATATATTTCCACTAGGGCGATTTCAAATATTTCAAAAGATTTCGCAAAAATCTCAGAATTTCACAAAAATGTAAAACATTTCACAGATTTCAAAGATTTAACAAAAATTTCACAATGATTTCATCACAATGATTTCAGAGGCTTTAAATGATTTTAAAAAATTTCAAAAGATTTCGAAAGATCTCACAAAAATTTCAAATATTTGCCAAAAGTTACAGAAAGATTTCACAGAAATTTCTAGAGATCCCTTGAAATCTTTCTGTAATCTTCCCTAGTGGAAACATAAATTCACAATAAAATACAATAAATTACAATAAAGTACAATAATATGCAAATTGTAATTTTTTGTAAAATTTTATAAGCCTGTCCGAATCCTGGCGAACGCTCGTAGTTTCTAGTATAATTGTTTTTGTAATTTTTTATTATATTTTGAAAAAACAATAAAAATTGTAGAAAATTATAAAAATAATTCTACTATGAACTACAAGTTTTTGCTAGAATTCGTACCATTTCAAAGATTTCGCACAGATTTCAGAAAGATTTTAAAGATTTCACCAAATTTCAACGAATCATACCTAAAAAAATTCTCTTGCAGTTGAAGTATTCAGGAAGAGAACCTCTACCAACTCCAGCAGTCGGTGTGGGTCGCGTTCACCAACTCCAAGCCGAAAAAGTTATCCGAGCGCCTTTCATTATAAAATAGAAGTAGACTTTTCAATAATTTATCATCCCACCTTAACGTATATTTTTTATATCATAAATGTTTGAACCTATCCTGAAAATTATTTACAAGTTTTATAATACGTGACTTCTGATTATAATTTGTTTGTAGCTGTTTCACTGCTCAGACGTTTATGTTCCTTTTCTACAAGAGCCTTCAATTCCTCCTGTTGATAATATAAAAGATTGAGAAAAATTTCAAGAATTATTTAGTACTATTTACTCGAAAATTAAAAATTAGGGGTCAAAACTCACACCCCAGCCTAATTTTTCCGCAAATTCTTGACATCCAAGGTCGCAATCTCCCAACCAGGCGATGTCGCGCCCAGAACCCTTAGAATCGAAATCAAGGCCTCGCTTCAGACCCAGGAATCTCATCACTCTGTCTGCAGTTCCCGCCTTTTCTTTGTTTATTAAAAGCCGAGGACAATTGGACTTTACTCTATAAAAAAAAAAAAAATTATTTGGACTTACTTGTTAGAGCTTCAACAGGGTGTCTACCCGATGGATGATTTTAAATTCCCGGTCATTTCGCGGTTTTCTCCAGGTCAACTGTTAATTTTTCCCGGTAAATTTAAGAGTTCAAAAGATTTGAATTATTTCACACAATTTTCAAAGATTTCAAAAGATTTCTAAATATTTTATGAATTTTCAAAAGATTTTTGATTTCGAACAGGGAATTTTGGAAAAGAATTATAATTCTGAATTTGAACATGGATTTTTTTAAATTTCTTTCTTCTAAATCAGAATTAAAATTATTTGCAAACATTCCCGTTCCATCTCGAAAATTCCCTGTTCCAAGTCAAATTATATTTCTTTACTGAAATTCCCCGTCCTAAACTCAAAACTATAATTCTCTACTAAAATTCCCTCTTCCAAAGTGAAAATTATATTTCTTTACGGGAATTTTTTTAAATATTTCATTTACTTATTCCTCGTCCAAGCTCAGAATTTTAATTCTTTTAGAAAATTGCCTATACAAAATTAAATCCTAACCTAAGTTACAATTAAATTAATTTTCGAAATTCTCCGTTCCAAGTCAGAATTATATTTATTTACAAAATTTTCTCTCATAGAACAAAAATATAGTAACTCCCCCTTTTCAAAATTTGGAAGAGGAAAGTTTCAAATTGTAACGAATTCTGACTTGGAACAGGGATTTTTTGAAATTTCCTTTTTCTGAATCAGAATTATAATTCTTTTCCGAAATTCCCGTTCCACGACAAAAAATCCCTGTTCCGAGTCAAATTATAATTCTCTAAAGAAACTCCCTGTCCAAAAGTAAAAATGAACATTTTTAACGAAATTTCCTGTTCTGAACTGAAACTTAAATGAAAATTAAAATTCTTTACGGAAATTCCCTGTTCCAAGCACAAATACATTTTTTTTTTAATTCCCAGTTCCAAGTCAGAATTATATTTATTTACAATATTTTCTATCATAATTCGGAAATATAAAAACTCTCTTTTTCTAAAATTTGGAAGAGGGAAGTTTCAAATTCTGGCAAACTTCTATTTGTAAAAAAAAGAAGAATTTTGAAATTGAAACAAATTCTGTTTTGGAACAAGAAATTGTCAAAATCTGACAAATCCTTACTTTTAACAGGGATTGTTTTTGTAAATTCACTTTTTATAGATAGAATTAAAATTATTTTACAAAATTTCCCGTTCCATGTAAAAAATTACCTGTTCCATAACAAGATTATAATTTTTTACGAAATTCCCTGTTCCAAAGTCAAAATTATAATACTTTACGAGCATTTTTGTATATTTCATTTATTTGCGGCCCAACCCAAACATTATAATTTGTTTAAAAAATCCTCTATACCCAGTCACAATTGAATTCCGTTCCGAAATTTCCTGTTCCAAGTCATAATTACATTTATTTACAAAATTTTCTATTATAATTCAGAAATACATTAACTCCCTTTTTCCAAAATTTGGAAGAGGCAAGTTTCAAATTGTGACGAATTCTGAATTGGGAAAAAAATTTTGGTTAAATTCCCTTGTTCTAAATCAAAATTAAATTCTCTCCCAAAAGTCCCGTTCCATGTCGAAAACTTCCTGTTCCAATTTAAATTATGATTCTTTGCGGAAACTCCCTCTCCTAGAGTAAAAATATTAATTCTTACCGAAATTTCCTGTTCTAAAGTGAACCTAAAATGAAAATTATAATTCTTCACGAAAATTCTCACTTCTACCTCAGAATTATAATTCTTTTAGAAAATTCCATGTCCTCAAGTTAAAATTCTAATTCTTTGCGAAAATTGCTTGTCCCAAAGTCAAAATTATAATTCTTTGCAAAATTACCTTCTTAAATTGTCAATACTATAATTCTTCACGGGAATTTCCTGTCCTAAACTCAAAATTGTATTTCTTTACTAAAATCTCCTGTGCCAACTGAGAATTATAACTCTTTACGAAATTACCAGTTCAAAAGTAGAAATTATAATTTTTTACGGGAATTCCCTGTCCCAGTTGTCAAAATCATATTTCTTTACTGAAATCCCCTGTCCCAACTCAAAATTATAATTCTTTTAGAAAAATCCCTGTTTCAAGTCAGGATAATTGTAATTCTTTTCGAAAATTCTCTATTCCAAGTGAGAATTATGATTTTTTCACAAATTCCCTGTTCCAACACAGAATTAGAGTGATAAAATATATTAATCCACTTTAAATTTGCTCATTAGTACATTTGACAAGAAAAAGCCCGTTCACTGAATCGAATTCTCGGTCATTTCACGGTTTTTTCCGGCGAACTAAATTCCCGGTCATTTCCCGGTTTTCCCGATTTCCCTGTCAGGTAGACATCGTGTTCAATTTTCGGTATTACAGGGTTACTACAAAATCCCAATTTCGAAATACCCTGACTTTCCCCTGAACAATTTTTCATTTTTCCTGACCGTTATAGATTTCTCTTTCAAGTATAAAAACAATATTATATCTAACAGATCAAGAACAGGGTTGCTACAGAAGTCCGGTTTCAAAATTCCATGACTTTTCCAGGTTTTCCACGTCTACAATTGAAAAAATTCTTGGTCAACTTTTTGAAAAATCCAGTCAATTCTATTCAATTTCCGCGCATTCTACTGGTCGCAAACTAATTGACTGATAATTTTTTGTACAGCTATTAATCAATGCAAACCTTGGCGGAAAAAATTTTTACGACAAACTACAACGTTCTCTGAAAACGTTTTTGCAAATTGTCAAGTTTTATAATTTTTAATGAAAAATAAAGTTTTAAAAAAATTATGAGAATATACAATAGCAAAACGCAATATTAATTCTTTTGTATTTTTTTTTTTAGAAAATTACGAATTTCTGCAAAGATTCTTTAATAATTAACCCTTTGTATGAAATTTAACGAGAATATGCGTCTGGAAAAACTAGATAAATTCTTTCATATTTTGTCTTCAGAAAATTACAAGTTTACAAATTTATATTCACAATTATGAACGGCTACAAGTTTCTACGAAAAAATAGGAAAATATACAACCACATTATGAAGGTTTAGTTTTTCATATTAATAGTTTTTATACAAAATTATGAATTTTTACAAAACAAGCAAAATTTACGATTTGCAAAAGCTAGCTGTAGTTTAATTTATCGAAAATTCCCTGACCCTTTCAGGTTTTCCCTGACTTTCCCTGACCAGTTTTAAAATCCCTGACTTTCCAGAATTCCCTGACCTGTAGCAACTCTGTCTTAAAATAGGGACTGGTTTTGAATATTGAGAAATAACCTTTCTACAAGGGAAGCAAATGGCTGAACGACTAGACTCGATCCCATAATTATTAGGAGATCCGCTTGTGGAAAATCTCGAGCGATCAGACGGTGGAATCGTTCAGGAAGCTGTTCTCCAAAGAAAACAATGTCCGGCTTTACGACTCCCACTTCGCATTCCATGCATATTGGAATCGTTCCCTCTTGTATTTTCTCTAAAATTGTAAATAGAGAATATTTTAGTTCCATGATATTATTAAAAGAGATTAGTGATTCTCTATTGTTTATAAATGACGAGATGCCAAAAAATAAAGTTTTTTCAGGTCGACTTTTTTGTACACCAAATAATGAAATGACCGTTTGCTATATATGTATAAAAATGAACAATTGCATTTTTTATCGGCCAAAAATTGTTAATGCAAGCAGAACCATAAATAAACAAATTCATTTTTTGTGAACATAAATCGTAGCATGAGAGCCGAAACACGTCGTGCCCCGTGACTGCCAAATTTAGAAAATAAGGTTCAAATTTCTTAATGATATTATAAGGGTATACCCTAATAAAATGTTTTGAAATATCGAATCTATCGTATAACTTGTAAATATTATGCAACAAAGAGCGTTCTGGCATACATTTTGATGCAATTAATAATTTGATTTAGCAGAAATCAAAAAGCTATTGTTGTCATATCACAATATGGGCTTAATAAAATTCTCTCTTTTTTTTTCAAGTGTGCCATGTCCAATAAACTTGTCAAAGTAAAGTACAGATAATTATCTGTATTGTTGTATTTTATTAAAAATTTGAGTAATAGAAATTATTATAAAATTATTGATTTTTTAGAAGTATTAAAAACGCTACTATGAAGGTTATTTTAGAATTCGATAATTTTTTTAAATTGTCACTTAACCTAAACTGATGATGTCCAATCTCAAAGCAAAATTTGCAAGTCGCTAACATATTTTAGATAATTAATTAGTACATTAAAGAAGAATTCTGAAAAAAAACTGAGTGTTCAGAATACAATACTTGAATACAATTTTTAATTTACCTAATTTTTTTCTCCGTCTTTTTACAGTTTAAAAATCCATTCCGTGGGCAATTGGGAATGGCACATTCCAATCCTGACATTGAATTAACATCGACACTTTCAACTAATAATTTTTATGATTTATGAGTTGAATATAACAAAAAATGTATACTCTAACATTATTTGCCATGTTCTAAATATGAAGATACTATTTACTCAAAAATTTCAGAGTTGCGATTTGGCGTATTCTAACTCTCATGCGATGAAGTGTTATTTAAAAAGTGTATTTATATGTTACGTGGAGAAGACATTAAAAACTAATAAAATTATTCACAATATTAAAATCTGATTGTTGCAATCTATGAAATAATGAGCAAAGTCGTACAAAAAGTGCCTTGACATCTCTTAATGTTCTGTATAATCTACAAAACCTAAATTATATATCAGGGTGTCTAGCGGAGACCTACAATAAAATTCCACAGGCTTTTTGAAAATTCCCGTAAAAATTTGATTTTGAAATTGCTTCCTTATTTAAATGATTTTCGTGACAATTTTTTGTGTTTCTAAAAAAATAGGTTTAATAATGTACACAAAATAGGTATGTATATGTATTACGTATATTGTATAATAAAACCCAAGAATTCAACTCTTATTGTCCGTCTTGCGTTAGCAAATTAAATGAACTCCTCAAATCTAGAACGATTTTTATATAATACTGCTCCACGAAAGACAATTCCTGTTAAATAGACCCCAATTATAACAAACATTTTTTAAATTACGCCTTAAAAAAGGCACGAGATTTTTTTCTGATACATTTAAGGACTTTCTGCTAGTAAAAATTCACTACAAAGAAATTCGATACCTCTAGAAGATAAAAAATGTAAATGCAGCTTTTTAAAATACTGAGTTGTGTTTAGAAAAATTATATTCATTCAACTCAGCTTAAGAATTATTTTGGATATTTTAGGGTCTTCTACCTATTAAAATACACCAGAAAAAATTGAAAACGTGTTTCCTTTCCTCTTTTGATTCCTTGGATTTGTCAATTCATTCTAGTGTATTTTGATAAGTAGAATACCGTCAAATGTCAAAAATACCTTTGTAAGCTGATCTGGATAAATATGATTTTTTTTTTAAATACACACATCTCTATAATCTTAAATCTTGCTGCACTTACATTTTTTATTCTCTAGGCATATACATTTTTTTTTACCGAATTCTCATCAACAAAAAGTCCTCAATATATATGGAACGTCTTTTATGGAGCAGTGTATAAAAATGAATCTTTGGAAATACTGTTTTAGCCACTCGAAACAATAAATAAATTGACATTTATAAAAATAACTATTAAAATTACGTAAATAATCATTTTCTCAGAAATAACTAAATAAACTTCGTATTTTTTCAATATGTTCTTTCTTTTTAGTTTCAATTTCTGTCACCAAATTCTCTATTTCTTATTATCAAGCTTATGTTTTATATCTCTGAATCGTTTCAACATTCCCAAGAAATTTTGTATTTCTTGGTAGAAAATGCAGTGAAAATACGGTGAGTCAAAAAATAAAGAAACTTTCCATCCTGCTCCGTGTATAAAACACAAAAAATTCCCGTTTTTCTCGCACGCTGGACACCCTATTATCTTCATTTTTAAACAATTTTTCAACAGCAAGATTTCTTCTTCTAAACGAGAATTTTTTTTAAAAAGACTATAAGATTTGAATTACTCTTCGAATTTCAATAAACTAAAGGTTTTATGAGCAAAGAATTAAAAAGTAATTCAAATTCAAGGTTCTCATGAAGAGATCAAGATTTCCAGGTTTTGAAGGTCGCTAGACACTGAATGATCTTGGACTTTAAAAGAACATGCCTTTCATCCAAAGAAATTCATGAGGCGCCCTGCATTCGAGACAACGTCCAGTGTGGAAAGTCCCATGAGCCTCGACTAATTTGTCCTGAGGTAGTCCTGCTACCCTTTCCAAAGTGTCTACATTTTGTGTATAATGACGTAATAAGAGTCCTTTTTCCCACAACAATCGAATGAAATAGTGACTCATAGTCGGTTTAAATCCTTCAGGCAACAATTCTTTCGCGAGAATGAAAAAGGGCTCTGGATTCTCTTTGAAAAAGTCTATTTCAAAAATTGCCTGGGGATGTGGCAAATTGTACTTTTGCAAATTGTTGTAAAGCCCGCTTGATGGTGAACGAAAATCTGGAATTCCTGCGGCTAAAACAAGAAAGTTTCAAATATTTTATATCATAAAATTTTTCTTGTATTTAGTTTGTTTTTCGATTACTCACAAGTTGATATTCCAGCACCAGCCATAACGATGATATTTTTGCATTTTCCACTTTTAATGTATTCGGCAATGCCGTCCAAACTTAAATCGGAAAGAACTTTTTCTGATTGAGGTTCATCTTCCTCGGAACACTCGGATGAGTCAAAGATTTTGAGCTTTTGAGAAAGGAATTTGCGAATTTTGTCCATTTCGTCGTCTATTTCAGGTTCTTCCGAAGATGAAGCTTGTGGTTCCGCATCGCTCTCTATAATATTTTAATTTTAAATTTACGCTTTAATGAACGAACGAAATATTTGATTACTCACTTTGTTGTTTTAAACTTCAACATTTTAAAGCAAAGAAAAAAGACAGAAACATGAAATAAATATGTAAGTAAAAACAATAGAAAAAGAACAAATTTAAACTAATTTAAAAGGGCAAAATTAGAATGTAATTCAAGAAATTAGAAAAATAAACATTAGATTTTGAGGTTATGTTTCCTATATGTCAAGAAAGACACGAAGATCGTTGGAAAAATTTAATTAAATTAAAAAAGTAGGAAAGAAGCTTAGGATTACCTACTACAGAATGTGATATAATTTAATTAAAAGCGAAATAAATTCGATTAGTACGAAAACTTGAAGACAATCTCACTGATTTAAATTTGCAAAGAATTACCCCTTTCCTCTTCTTCTGTCTTCTTCTCCATAAGGAACGTCACTATTTGCGCGTCTGTCAAAACGAACTTTTCAATTTTTATCAATTAATTAAAAATATTTCCGACAGGAAATTGATTTAAAAAATGCAAAACATGACGTGACAGTTCCAGGAGGAAAAAAAACAATCAATGGGGCTTCTTACTTGTGCCGTTGGCAGCACTGTAGCTGCCGCCAAGATTCCGAGATTTTAAAATAAGTAAATTTAAAGACTTATAAAAGAAATTCATTATTATTAAATAGTATTAATAATGAGAAAGACCGAAGTATTTTGGCACTCTTTATTAAAAAATACCATCCAGAAAATCATATCAAATTGACTGGTTTGATCTAAAATACTTCTATTATATTCCTTTTAACATTTCTTACTGTTTTCAGATTTTAAATTAATAAATCTATTTATAAACATAGTAAATAACTACTAAACTTCACTATAAAAGTTTGGAATGTGTTAAATACTTTGAATACTTGGAAATTTTATATAATTTTATATTAGGATTTTATAAAAATTCGATTCTTCATCGATGGACTTTTTCACGAATTTCGAAAAAACTTCCGAAATTTTTCGGATGGAAAAATCGCTCCTTTTGAATATCTTCAAGTCTCCAGAAAAATTCAATATCTAAGGGGCTTCCACTCTTAATACCGAAGTCTTCTCTTCATTATCCTCGAAAATTCTCCTATATTCGATATATTATATATTTAAAAAATATTTTAATAAAATTTTATTACAATTTACTGCTGGGAAAATATTTTAATCACTTAAAAATTTTATTTACAAATTTGGAAAATTAAATTCAGAATAAATCAAAACTTAAGTTATTCTTTAACGTTTAACTTGCAAATTTAACTACGAAATATTTGGAAATTTAAAAAAATCAAGAATCTAACGATCAAGTTTGGACAACACACTCTTAAATGTTTCCATTCGAATTCAAAAAAATAATAATAATATAAGAGGAAAGAAAATTAAGGAAACTTTCAAATCCCCTTCCTTCTATTTTTTTCTAGTCTTTTTTTTATTGTTACTCTTTATAAATCACAATCAAAAAACTTTTTTTTTAACTATCAACGTTTCGGTGATAATTCAACACTCTTTTCAAGGCAATAAAAACAAATTTTTGCCTTGAAAAGGGTGTTGAATGCAAAAGCGAACTGGGATTTATCAACCGGCCCGGTAAAAGTCTTGCAGATCGAAATTTTTTTTTAAATATTACAAAAGATTTGAAAAAACCTGAAACATTTTCAGGAATTTCAAAGAATTTCAACAGATTTTAAGTACTTAAAAGTATTACAAAGGATTTCCTAGTATTTTAATTATTTAAAGGAATATTCAAAACTTTCAAACGTTTTATGCAATTTTGAAAGATTTAAAAGATTTTAAGACAGTTCAAGGAATTTCACTATAATTAATTACGGATTTGATATTATTCCTAAGATTTCAAAGGGTTTTAAAAGATTAAAAATTTTGTATGGGATTGCTAAGAATTTCCTAAACTTTATAAAGAATTGAAGGATTCATAGGATTTAAAAGGTTTTAGGGTATTTTTAATGATACCAAGGGACTTCAGAGAATGTCAAAGATTTCAAAGAATTTTCATGGGATTTCAAGTGATTTTTAAAGGATTTCAATAGATATTAAAAAAGTCTTAACATTTTATAAAGTTTCTGTACATTTCAGAGAATTTCACAAGAATTAAGGGATTTCGTAGGAATTCGAAGATTTAATGAGATTTTCAAAGATTACAAGGTATTTTCAAACATTTAAAAGAATTTAAAAGATTTTGAGGTATTTTCAAAGATTTCAAGAATTTGAAGAAATTTAAAAGGGATTTAAAGGAATATAATTGGATTTCGTTTAATTTCATAGGATTTGAAAGGATTATATAATATTTTAATGTATTTCAAAGAATTTATATATATATATATATATAAGAATTGAGGAATTTCAAAGGATTTCAAAGACTTGAAGAGTTTTTAAAAGACTTCATGGTACTTCCAGAGATTTTTAAGAATTTTAAAGATTTTAGGATATTTTAAAACATTTCAAGAATATAAAGGGATTTCATGGGATTTCAAGGAATATTACCAGATTTCATGCAGTTTCACGGGATTTTATAACATTTTAATGGATTTCAAAGAATTCATTCACAAGAATTGAGGAATTTTAAAGACTTGCAAAGATTTAAACTAACTTCAAATATTTCAAGGTATTTCCAAAGATTTCAAACAATTTTAAAGATTTTAGGATATTTTAAAAGATTCCAGGAAATTTTCGACAGAATTCAAGAATTTTAATGGATTTAAAAGGGACTTCAAGGAGGATTATAAGATTTCATATAATTTCATGAGATTTTGAAGAATTTTATAATACTTAAATGAATTTCAAAGAATTTATTCACAAGAATTGAGGTATTTCAAAATATTTCAATGATTTGAAGAAATGTTAAATTATTTCTAGGTATTTCCAAGATTCTCAAGAATCTTAAAGATTTTAGGATATTCTAAAAGATTCCAAGGAATTAAAGGATTTCAATGAGCTGAAGAAATTTTTAAATATTTGAAGGTATTTGCAAAGATAAGAAATTTTTAAATAGATTATAGGATATATTTTAAAAGATTCCAAAGCATTTTAAATAGATTCCGAGAATTTGGAAGGATTTCAAGAGATTTGAAAAATTTTAGGGTATTTTAAAAGATTCCAAGGAATTTTCAATGGATTTAAAAGAGATTTTAAGGAATATTATCAGATTTCATGTAACTTGACGGGATTTCATAATATTTTAATGGATTTCAAAGAATTCATTCACAAGAATTGAGGGATTTTAAAGACTTGCAAAGATTTAAAGTAACTTTCACATATTTCAAGGTATTTCTAAAGATTTTAGGATATTTTAAAAGATTCCAAGAAATTGTCGACAGAATTCAAGAATTTTTATGGATTTAAGAGGGACTTCGAGGAATATTATAAGATTTAATGTGATTCCATGAGATTTCAAAGGATTTTATAATATTTAAATGCATTACAATGAATTTATTCTCAAGTATTAAGGGATTTCAGAATATTTCAAAGATTTGAAAAAATGTTTAATCATTTCTAGGTATTTTCAAGATTTTCAAGAATTTAAAAGATTTTAGTATATTTTGAAAGATTCCAAAGAATTTTAAATAGATTCCGAGAATTTGGAAGAATTTCAAGAGATTTGAAAGATTTGAGTGTATTTAAAAAGATTCCAAGGAATTTTCAATGGATTTAAAAGAGAGTTCAAGAAATATGATGAGATTTCATGTAATTTGACGGGATTTTATAATATTTTAATGAATTTCAAAAAACTCATTCCCAAGAATTGAGGGATTTTAAAGACTTGCAAAGATTTAAAGTAATTTTCACATATTTCAAGGTATTTCCAAAGATTTTAAAGAATTATAAAGATCTTAGGATATTTTAAAAGATTCCAAGGCAATAAAGAATTTCAATGGGTTGAAGAAATTTTCAAATATTTAAAGGTATTTGCAAAGATTTTTTATTTTTTTAAAGGTTTTAGGATGTATTTTAAAAGAATTTCAAAGAATTTAAAATAGATTCCGAGAATTTGGAGGTATTTTAAGGAATTTGAAAAATTGAAGGGTATTTTAAAAGATTCCAAGGAATTTTCAATGAATTTAGAGAGATTTTAAGGAATATTATCAGATTTCATCTAATTTCACGGGATTTAAAGGCATTTCATAATATTTCAATTCATTTCAAAGAATTTATTCACAAGAATTGAGGGATTTCAAAGGATTTTAAGAATTTTAAAGATTTTAGGATATATTTTTAAAGGTTTTAAGGAATTTTTCATAGATTTCAAGAATTTGCAGGGATTACAAGGGATCTGAAAGATTTCAGGGTATTTTTAAAGATTCCGTGGAATTTTCAAATGATTTCAAGAATTTGAAGGCAACTCAATAGATTTTGTAGGTTTTATGTTATTTTAAAAGATTCCAAGGAATTTTCAAGAGCCTTTAAGAAATTCAAGAGATTTTTTAAAATTTAAAATATTTAAGTGTATTTAAAATGATCCCAAAAAATTAAAAAAATGTCAATGAATTTTCAAGGATTCCAATGACTTTTAGGCAATTAAAAAATGTCATACAATTTTAAAGAATTTCGGAAGATTTGGAAGGATTTTATAGGACCTATAAGGATTTAGGATATTTTGAAAAATTCCAAAAGAATTTCAAAGAGATTTTAACGGATTCAATAAGATTCCTGAGGATTTCAATGATTTTAAAAGATTTTAAAAGTTCCAAATGTGTCTTAATAGATTTTCCACGATTTCATGAAATATCAACACATTTCTTGGAATTTCACGGGGTCTCAAGGGATTTTATAATATTTTAATAGATTTCTAAGAATTGCTTCACAAAAATAGAAGCATTTCAAACTATTTCAAAGATTTAATGACATGTTAAATTATTCCAAGGTATTTCCAAAGATTTTAAATGAAAGATTTTAAAAATTTTCGGATATTTTAAAAGACTCTAAGGGATTTCGGAGAAATTTTAACGGATTTAATCAGATTTCTGAGGATTTCAATGATTTTAAGGGGTTTTAAAATTTCTAAATGTGTTTCAATAAATTTTCCAGGATTTCAGGAAATATCACATTTCGTGGAATTTCACGGGGTCTCAAAGGATTTTAAAATATTTTAATAGAATTCAAAGAAATTCTTCACAAGAATAGAGGCATTTCAAAGTATTTCAAATATTTAAAGACTTCACAAAAATAGAAGCATTTGAAAGTACTTCGAAGATTTAAAGACATGTTAAATTACTTCAAGTATTTCCAAAGATTTTAAATCAAAGAATTTGAAATATTTTCAGATATTTTAAAAGATTCCAAGGCAGTTCAATGGATTTTAAAGATTTTATGGTATTTTAAAAGATTACAAGGGACTTCAAAGAGATTTTAATGGATTTAATAAAATTTTTCAGGATTCCAATGATTTTAAGGGATTCAAAAGAATTTCTTTACAAGAATAAAGGGTTTCAAGGTATTTCAAAGATTCAAAGAGATGTTAAATTATTTCAAGGTATTTCCAAAGAATTTAAATGAAAGAATTTTTAATATTTTAGGATATTTTAAAAAATTCCAAAGAATTTTCAAAAGATTTCAAGAATTTGAAGGCATTTCAATGGATTTTAAAGATTTTACGGCATTTTAAGAGATTCCAAAGAATTTTCAAGAGCTTTAAAAAAATCAAGGGATTGCAAAATATTTGAAATATTTCAGGGTATTTAAAAAGATCTTAATAAATTTAAAGAATGTGAAGGAATTTCCAAGGATTTCAATGACTATTAGGTGATTTAAAGATGTCATACAATTTTGAAGAATTTCGGAAGATTTGGAAGGATTTTATAGAGCCTAGATTTATGATATTTTAAAAGATTTCGAAGTATTTTCAAAGATTTTTATGAATTTTAAATATTTTAGGGATATTATGGGATTTCAACGGATTGTGAAGTTTTGAAGTGATTTTATAATATTTCAAGAGGTATCAAGGAATTTCATAAGATTTAAGGGATTTGTAATATGATTTCGAAAATTTTAAGGGTTTGCATCTGACTGTGGCTAACCAATTTGACGAGCTAAAAACTCTAAACTCATAAATTTTAAAGAATTTTAAATATTTTAGGATATTTTTAATGATTCCAAGGAATTTTTAAGTCTTAAACAATTTTCAAGAGTTCTCAAAATAATTCAAAAGGTTTGAAATATTTAATGGTATTTCGAAAGATACTAAAAGATTTAAAAAGTGTCAAGGAATTTCCAACTATTATAAAGATTTATAGGTATTTAAACATTTTTTCATATAGTATTAAAGAATTTCGGAAGACTTGTAGGGATTTTATAGAAGTCATAAGGTTATAGGATATTTTAAAAAATTCCAACGGATTTTAAAGGATTTAATCAGATTTCCAGAGAATTCAATGATTTTAAGGGATGCTAAATGCTCTTAATGTATTTTAATAAATTTTCCAGGGTTTCAGGAAATATTGTTAGATTTCATGGAATCTCACGAATCTTTCAAGGGATATTATGTGATTTCAACGGATTGTGAAGATTTGAAGTGATTTTATATTATTTTTTATCATTATTTATACCATAAGGCCAAATTCCTTCCAGGGTGAGCGTAACTTGATCGGTTTTAGCCTCGTTATACTACCAGGAATGAAGGAATTCATATGGTAAAGGTAAGAAAAGAACGTGTGTAAGAAGGGATAGGTTTAGATCAATCCAGAAGTCGCGTGTTGTTCACTCAAACCACACACTCGTCCTACAACACCGCTCCGACACGGGTCGTTGATCAATCTCTCTAGCAATCACCCCACGTGACGAGCTTCACAAAGCCATTATACTAATCCTAATTTGCTTTAGAGTCTCAATCACATATTCCAACCATTCTTTCTTCGGCCTGCCTCTGGGTACGCTACCACTCACTTGACCTAAACACACTTGATGCGCTAAACGTTTTTCATTCATTCTCTAAACATGCCCAAACCATTTGAGCAAATTTCTTTCACTCTTGTCAAAAATGTTTCTTCTACACCAGTACAGTCGCCTTTATCATCCTTTCACTTGTAGATTGGGACGATAATCGCCTTTCTCTAATCACTTGAAACTTCACTATTCACACCACACATAATCATAAATTCGCTCAGCCACGCAAACAAATATCCGCCACCGCTCTCAAGCATTTCAGCGGTAATACTATCCACAGCAGCAGTCTTACCATTCTTTAGTTTTTTAATAACGGATATAATATCGTCGACATCAATTCTTCTTACGCTTTCTACAATGAGATTGTCTGATGTATCCTCTTCAATGTTACGGTTGTTATGCTCCATAGCTTGACCCCCATACAATTTCCTGAAAAAATTTCTCATACAGTCTTTCCACTTTGCCCGAATCCTATACCATCTCAACATCAGCATTCTTGATTCCGACTACCTCAGTACTAGTACTTCTTTTCTTAGTCTTCTTAACCCATTTCCAAGATACTTTCTTATTTCATTCAAAATCATTTTGGATTTTTTATCTTCTTTCGCTTTGATTTTATCCTTGCTTTCTTTAACTAGTATTTTGGCTTTTTTGTTTTTATTCCGAAAATCATTTTCTAATATAGTCCTTTCCTCATCGCTAAGACCTTCCATATTCAACATTCTAAAGTAAGCTTGCTTTTTCTCGTAGACAGCCACGCGGATTTCATCATCCCACCAAGCACCTCCAGTCTTTGTTCCTACAACCGCAGTACCGCACGCTTCAGATGCACTTTTGAAGATGCTATCCCGCAGTATTATCTATGCACCCTCTACATTTTCATTGCCTGATTTCGTCTTCCAGTCTTCTTTATGATGCCCTAAATATTTCTTAAGCCTTTACCGTTCGTTTTTGGCTCTCCGAAATGACACAGTACCCTGTCGGTACCTTCGCGTTGCACACCAACCCAGCTATTCATATTTCCGAGTAAAATTATTCTTTCGCCAGGATCGCAAGTACCTATGATATCATTCAAGGAGTCCCAGAAGGTATCTTTTACATCGCTACTATCACCACTACCTGGAGCGTGGCACGCTATAATAAATAGCCTTCTGATTCCCACTTTCATTCTAACCCATAGTACTCTAGCAGGTACACATTCATACTTTTTGACATGTTGTTTTGCTCTCTCATTCATTATCAGACCGACTGCTTGGCCACTATACGATTCTTTATCTACTCTTGCCCAAAGCTCGAGACCGTTCTCTGTCTTTCTTGCCTTACATTCCAAACACCCGATCTCCATTTATCGCCTAAAACTATTCCGAGCCTTCCGTCAACAGAAGTATCAATCCTATCCAAGGCTGAATTATTATTTGTATTATTCATTGTTAAGAGTATGCACCCACTACAACTTCATGCGAGAAATTTATTCCATAAGTATAAAATCATGTCCAAATTAAGCAGCTAAATTGTCATAAGGTGGAGTGTCCATTCATAACGTCAGTCCAACCAAACTTCGGTCATTCGAAGCAAAGAATGAAAACCAAGCCAGAACCAGAGGAGTTATGATCGGTTTGTGTTGCACACTGAGGAGGGCACCAGTCTTCTGCAGTTTGGCCTCAAAGGTGGAAAAGACTATTCATTGCTCCAAAAATGTGATAAGAATTCCGAACTGTCAATAAAAACTTATCAAGCTTAAAAACTTCCCTGAATTTTCATTTTACAAAAATTCAATTTTTAAAAACTCTTACAAATTTACAAAACCTTCCAAACTTTCGAAAACTTTCCATAAATTTTCAAAGAGCCTCAACAAATTTTCAAAACTCTCCATAAATTTTTAAAAGTTTCCATACATTTCCAAAATGTCCCATATTTTCAGAAAGCTTCCGCACACTTTCAAAACTTTCCACAAATGTCTGTAAGTTTCCATAAATTTCTGAAATTTTCCGTAATGTTTTACAGGAGATGAAATACTACAAATAAAACAGCCATCTGGAATTGTGTTGTCAAAAGAAGAAATTGAACTACGCGTAAAGAATATTTAAAAATACACTGAAAAATATTGAAAAATAAGCGCATGGAAGAAGCTGATAGAATTTTTAAATGTATTTTTTAGAAAAGCGACCTGACTTGCGCCACGGTTCATTCGCAACTGCTTACGAGAAAACTCTTGGGATGAAATTTGAGACTCTTACACAGGGCTTGTCTTTGTCTAATCGATGAAACTTTTTAAAGTTTGGTGTCTGAATTTGGAAAACCTGTTTTCTTGTAAAACTAAGGGCTTTGAGAAATTTATGCTTTGCAGTAGCTAAAATATTGCAAATAAAATAATCATGGTGAATTGTGTTGTCAATAGAAGAAATGCCCACTATGCCTAAAGAATATTCAAAAACACTGAAAAATATTGACAAATGAGCGCGTGGGAGAAGCTGAAAGAATTTTTAAATGAATTTTTTAGAAAAGTGACTTGACTTGCGCCAGGTTCAATCGCGACTGTTTACGAGAAAACTCTTGAGATGAAATTTGAGACTCTTACATACAGGGCTCGTATTTGTCCAATCGACGAAACTTTTTAAAATGTTTTGCGTAAATTTGGAAACCCTGTTCTCTTTCAAAACTAAGAGCTTTGAGAAATTTATGTTTTGCGGAAGATAAAATATCACAAACAAAACAGTCATCGTGAATTGTGTTGTCAATAGAAGAAATTACCACTACGCGTAAAGAATATTTGGAAACACTCAAAAATATTGAAAAATACGCGAGTGGAAGAAGCTGACATTTTAAATGTCTTTTTTAGAAAAGTGACCTGACTCGCGCCATGATTCATTCGCGACTATTTACAAGAAAATTCTTGAAATGAAATTTGAGACTTTTACATGGCTTGTCTTTGTCTAATCGACGAATATTTTTAAAATTTGTTGCGTGAATTTGGAAAACCTGTTATCTTTCAAAACTAAGGGCTTTGAGAAATTTATGTTTTGGAGAAGATAAAATATTACAAATAAAATAGTCATCATGAACTGTGTTGTCAATAGAAGAAATGCCCACTACACGTAAAGAATTTTTAAACACTCAAAAATATTGAAAAATACGCGAGTGGAAGAAGCTGACAGAACTGAAAATTTTTTTTTTCAGGAAAGTGATCTGACTCGCGCCACGGTTCATTCGCGACTGTTTACGAGAAAACTCTTGAAATGAAATTTGAGACTCTTCCATACAGGGCTCGTCTTTTTTTAATCGACAAAACTTTTTAAAATTTTTTCGTAAATTTTGAAACCCTGTTATCTTTCAAAACTAAGGGCTTTGAGAAATTTATGTTTTGAAAAAGACAAAATATTACAAATAAAATAGTCATCATGAACTGTGTTGTCATATTGAAAAATACGCGCTTGGAAAAAGCTGACAGAATTAAAATTTTATTTTTTGGAAAAGTGACCTGACTCGCGCCACGGTTCATTCGCGACTGTTTACGAGAAAACTCTTGAAATGAAATTTGAGTCTCTCACATACAGGGCTTGTCTTCGTCTAATCGACGAAACTTTTTGAAATGTTTTGCGTAAATTTGGAAAACCTTTTCTCTTTCAAAACTAAGGGCATTGAGAAATTTATGTTTTGCAGAAAATAAAATACTACAAATAAAATAGTGATCGTGAATTGTATTGTCAATAGAAGAAATGCCCACTACGCATAAAGAATAACAGAAAAATATTAAAAAATAAGCTGTGGAAGCGGCTGACAGAATTTTTAAATGACAAATATATTGGGGAATTTCTGTTCTACAGCAGATAAAATACTACAAATGAAATACTCATCGGGAATTGTGTTTTCGATAGGAGAAATTCCCATTACACGTAAAGAATATCTAAAAACACTGAAAAATATTGAAAAATAAGCGCGTGGAAGCAGCCGACAGAATTTTTAAATGAGAAAAATATTGGGAAATTTCTGTTTTATAACAAATTTTTGATATTAATTTTATATTAAGGGCCGTTGCGAGCGGCCCTCAAAATTTGTTTGTAAATGTTTTTTGATTGTGAATTAAAATAAAAATAAAAAAAGACGAGAGATTAAGAGATAGAAGGAGGTTTGGAGTTTGCCTTCTTTTTCTTTCCTCTGTTTTTATTTTGCTTTTTTAAAATAAAAACGTAAAAATTTAAGAGTGTTTTGTCCAAATTTGTTTCCTAGATTCTTCGTTTTTATATTAATTTCCGAAAATTTAGTAGTGAATTTCATGATATTAAATAGGAAATAAAGATAATAGTATATATTTTTAAAGTTACTGCTAAGTAATTTTTTCCAGCAGGAATTGTTAGACTGCTTTTATTAACCTGAAGACTTTTTTTAAAAACATTTGTATGGCTTCAAGAAGAAAAAACTCATTTTCTTTTATTCCATTGCTATTATCCCTCATGAAAGAATAAATTGCTTACTTTCTTGGAGGTTTTTATCATGCTAACCGCTTTTGAAACGGGCTGGGGTTTTTGCGGATGTTGAACCGGTTTATAAAATACACACGTTTTATTGCCGACTGTCGCGGATTCTTGAACGAAATCATCCCTTCCGAGAAGCTTGACACCACTTCTCAGGAACATTTTTGAAGTTGGCGATTCGTGCCTGTTGGAAGCCAATCTGAAATTTAAATAAATAATATGAAAAGAATATATTGAAAAAATTCTTACTTCACTGAAATAAATTTTGGGTACTTTGTATCCTGATGATTATACCTCTGTGAACGTCTCTGGGTAATGAGATCTGCTCGAGGGGCCGTTTCTGACCGCGAAATTGTGGAAAGAGGTGGCATTTGATTTCTGACGATTCGGTTTCCTTGAGGAGCCTGTTAAAAAAAATTTAATTTCAGTTATTACCTTTAATTCCAGTTGTTGGATTGAAATAAAAATTTTGTGACAAGGGGGTATTTATTACTAAAGAGAAATCAGACGATTGGAAGGAAAAAAAAATAAATTAAATCAAAAGTAAACAATGGTCGATTTGATTGTAGAACAACTTGAACTTCATAATAATTATTTCTTCTATCTTAAAGTGACCGTGAGACATTTCAGAAAAAAATACTAGAAGAAAATTTTATTTCACAGCCACTTTAACCTCACGTCAATTGAGAAAAACTGGATTTTCTAAATTTTAGAGATGAAAAATGCATTTTTCTTCATTTTAAACCTCAGAATCTTTATTAACCGTACGAAGTATATTTAGCACATTATTACGGAATGAACCAAATTTTTCGAATAATATTGTAGGATCAAAGATATGAATAAATGTCCAGGAACTTGAAAAATAAACTAATTCACCTTTAGTTGCCTTTAGTTCACAAAAGAGATGGAGGTTAGATAGGAGAATAGGGGCGTCACCTCTGTTTTGGCAAGAAAAAAAAATTTTTCGGTAACAAGCTATTACAATCTTTAATTGAACGATAAATGAAGCGATTTGACGAGGCAAAAGGTTAAAATTATTATTACTTTTGTTACTACGATGTCTCAAATATGAGCCAAAACAGAGGTGACGCCCTTATTCTGCAATTGCACCGAGATGTATTCTTAAAAAATAAACAGAGTAACGACGTTACAAGGATTAATTTATGTAGAACTCGATACGTCTTTCTTACCGCATCGTACATCTTAGAATGCTGTTCCAAGAATCCAAGTACACAGCTAGATTACGCAGGTTTCTCATATCAACGCAAACACCCGCGAAATTCAAACGCATTCAAATTTTAAGTATTGAATGGCAATTAAAAAAAGAAATAAAATATATTTCTTACAATATGTAGAATGTCGTTTGAAAAATGCTATTTTTGTCGTATCTACTCGATTTTTTTTATATCCTTTGAAAATTTCGAAAACTACACCAGAACTACACTAGATAGAATATTATAAAACACCGAGGGGTTGATTACTCGGATATATGTAGATAAAGGAAACGATTATGGAATAATCAGCATTGGAATGAATAATATAAAAATATTGAAGGCATTAATTTAAAAAAGAGAGAAACTCCAGAGGAGCGATTTATTTAAGACCACTCGTAATCTCATGAACAAAAATAGCGATTCTGCACAAATAAACTTTACATAGCAAAAATATTATATTTTTAAATAACTTGAAATCTTTCATATCCTTTGAAATTTTTTTAATTCCCTCATAGCCTTTGAAATTGTTGAAAGCTTTCGAAATAAGATTTAATTTATTTCCTAAACTTCTCTAGAAATTCATTGAAATCACTTAAAATCCCTTGAAATCTTTGGGAATCCTACGAAATTCTTTGGGATCCCTTAAAGCTTTTTAATCTCTCGAAATTTCTTAGAATCCCCAGAAATGTTAAAAAATGCTTTAAATCTTGTGAAATTCCTCAAAATACCTTAACACCTCTCGAAATCTTTGGAACCGCTAAGAATCCCTTAAAATGTTATAAAATTTTACGAAATTTGTTAAAATCTGTAAAAATATTTTTTAATCTCTTAAAAACCAATAAAATTTTTTAAAATTATAGTTGAAATGTTTGTAAATTCCATAACATCCTTTTAAAACCACTAAAATCCCTGGAAGTCCCTCGAAATCCCTTGAAATCTTTGAAAATCCTACACAATTACTTTAAGTCCCTTGAAAATTTTGAAATCTCTTAAAATCCTTTGAAATCCCTTAAAATCCCTTGAAGCTTTTTAAATATCTTTAAAAAATTTTTAAATCCCTTATAGTTTCCACAAATGTTTAAAAATGCTTTAAATCTTGTTAAATTCTTTGAAATTCCTTAAAACCCCCTGAAATGTTTGGAAACTCTAAGAATCCCTTAAAATTCAATTTCATTTCATTTGTTTTCGAAAGTTCTCTAGAAATTTCTTAAAATCTCTGGAAATCCTACAAAATTCTTTGAAATGCCTTAAAATTTCTTAAATCTTTTGAAATTTTTCTAAATCCCATAAAATCTCCGGAAATGTTTAGAAATCCCTGGAATCCTCTAAAATCCATTGAAATGTTGCAAAATCTTACGAAATTCGTTAAAATCCATGAAAATATTTTTTAATCTCTTAAAAACCAATAAAATCTTTTAAAATTAGTTGAAATGTATGGAAAGCCCTTGAAATCATTCTAAAACCACCGAAATCCCTGAAAGTTCCACGAAATCCCTTGAAATCTTGGGAAATCCTACAAAATCTTTCTGAATCCCTTGAAATTTTAGAAATCTCTTAAAATTCTTTAAAATCCCTTGAAATCTTTGGAAATCCTTCAAAATTCTCTACAATCCCTTGAAACTTTTGAATCTCTTTGAAATTTTTTGTAATGTCTTAAAATCTCCGGAAATGTTAAAAAATACTTTAAATCTTGCGAAATTCCTTAAAGTACCTTAAACCCCCTTGAAATGTTTGGAATCGCTAAGAATTCCTTGAAATTCAATTTAATTTAATTTATTTTCCAAAGTTCTTTAGAAATCCCTTGAAATCATTGGAAATGCTACAAAATTCTTTGAAATACCTTGGAGATTTTTTAATTTCTTGAAATTTGTTGAAATCCCTTAAAACCCCTGGAAATATTAAGAAATCCTTAAAATCCTCTAAAATACCTTGAAATGTTTCAAAGTCTTACGAAATTCGTAAAACCCGTGAAAATATTTTTCAATCTCTTGAAAACTAATGAAATGTTTTGAAATTACTTGAAATGTTTGGAAATCCCTTAAAATCCTTTTAAAAGCCCTAAAATCCCTGGAAATCCTTCGAAATACGTTGAAATCCTTTGGAATCTCTTAAGACCACCGAAAATGTTTGGAAATATTTGAAATCCTCTAAAATCCCTTGCAATGTTTCGAAATTGTACAAAATTCGTTGAAATCCGTGGAGGTATTTTTATATCTCTTGAAACACAATGAAATCCCTTAGCATTACTTGAAATGTTTGGAAATCCCTTAAAATCCTTTTAAAAGCCTCATAATTCCCTGATGTGTTTGGAAATCTTTTAAATCTTTTTAAACCTCGTGAAATTTTATGAAATCTAACGAAATTGCTTAAAATCCGTGGAAATTCCTTGTAATCCATTGATGTATTCGAAATCTTATACCACTTTTGGAATTCTGTAAAAAATTCCCTGAAATCTGTGAAATCCTATTCAATCCCTTAAAATAAATTGATATCCGATGTTAATCATTCTTTTGTAGTTTCTCTATTTTCAGGATCCATTCTTTCAATATTTTAATATTTTAAAATATTGATGTTATTTCATCGACCAGGGTAATTAATTAATTAATATCATTTATTACTATGCTGATTATCTTACAATGATTTTCTATAATAATTTTTCTAAAATCCCGAAAAAATGTGAAGAAATTTATTATAGGATCATCATTATAGACATATATTGAATTTCCTATAATATTTTTTCTTAATGGGGGATTACAAGGGATTGTAAAAGATTCCATGTAATTGCATAAGATTACAGGCGTAATTAACCCCTCGTAGAATACCATTACTTTATCGATTTTAAACAGGAGAAAAATTTGGACCTCTAAAATTTGTTCGTATCTTGTACAATTTTCAATAAAAATTAAATTTTTCTTTCATTATAGCCAAAAAAATCATTTTTCTCAAAAATGCGTCTAATGATTATTTTTATTTTGGTCTTAAAATATTCCCGAAACAGAAACAAGAAAAAAAATGGATGTGCAAGAATCTTTGGGTTGAACTTAATCTTGGCTCACCGTGGACGTGGATTGAATGTTAGATTTTAGAATTTTTAAAATTTTATTATATTTATTATTATTCAAATTTTTGGAAAAGAAAGTCAAGATAAATAATTTTTTTTACCGATATTGCAGATTTTCTTAGCGATCTTGAATACTCCTTTTGAAGTTCCCCAGTATGTCTCTCTCTCCTCATGATTCCGGAAATGGGTTTCGGTGGGTTCACAGAATTTCGAAAATTTTCCTGCGTCGTTAACACAAATGGAATTGAGGAAGGCGTTTCTCGAAGTGGAAATAGATGTTTCATTGACTCGTTAAAATCCACAGGCCTGCCACAGAACCGACCAAGTAGAATTACTGCAATATTTTGTACGCATCGGTCATTCAATTTTTTAATTCAAAATTTCAGATAATATTTTCATAAATACCTGCTTGGCATCATTTTGTAAGCTTCATCAATCAGAGAAGGTTTTATTGAAGGTCGTGAGTGACAATTAAATAATGATTTTTCAGATAGATTCGAAACCGAATTTTTTCTTAACATTCCATGAACTCTAAAATAAATAAAACAAGTGAAAATCACAAAATTTTCAGTAAAAAAAAATTTTTGAAGGTAGATAAATCAAAAATAAATTACTCACGTTATGTTGTACATTCCTCCAATGTCCCCGAATTTTTTCTGAGAAACAGTTGCTTGTACAAATGATCTGTCTAAGTGGGCAGCATTCGCGACTTGATCCAAAGCCTATTTAGAATTTTATTTTAAGCAATTTAAACAAAAAAATCATTTTTAAGGATATCAGGCTTCGAAGCGCTCTATGGGACTAATAGGAGAGTATCAATAAAGTATCTTTCTGAAGAAAAGTATCCTTAAAAATAGAGTAAGTATTAAGAAAGTAGCCTTTTTAAATCAGTCAAAAATTATTTTTTAAATAAAGAAGTAGTGTAAGAAATACTTTTTCGAAAAAATTGAGTTTTATCCCAATTTTTTTATGGATTGAAATGTTTATTTATTAGATTTTTATTTGAAAAAGATAAATTTTCAATCAAAGAGATGAATTTTCAACCAATCTGATGAATTTTTAACAAAAAAAAAAAGAATTTTTATCAAAGTAGTTCAAGTTTCAACCAAGTAGTTGAACTTTCGACCATAAAAGATTTTAATTTGAATTAAAATTTTTTTAAATCAAATAAAAAATAGTTGAATTCAACCCAAAAAGACGAATTTTCAACAAAATAGTTGGATCCTAAACCAAAACAGATTAACAATTAGCCAAACATCTAAATTTTGAACAAAACAGATGATCAGAAAAAATGTCTACCAAAAGAGATGAAGTTTCAAAGCAATAAAACGAAATTTGAAAAAAAAAACAGTTGAATTCGACCAAAAAGACGAATTTTTAACAAAATATTTGAATTCTCAACCAGAAGAGATTAATTTTCAACTAAAAAATTGAATTTTAACCAAAAAAGATTGGAAGAAATTTCTATAATAAAAGATGAACTTTCAAGCCAAAAAGATGAATTTTCAACAAAAAAGGTTATTTCCAACCAAATAGTTCAATTTTCTACCAAAATAGTTGAACTTTCAACCCAAAAGGACGAATTATCAACCAAACAGTTGAACTTTCAACCAAAAAGGCAAATTTTCAATCAAACGGTTAAATTTTTAACCAAAAAAGATGATGATAAAAAATTTTTACCAGAAGGGATAAAGTATCAAACCAAAAATTCGAAATTTATTAGAGAAGTTGAATTTTCAACCAAAAAAACGAATTTCTAACAAAACAGTTGAATCCTCAACCAAAAGAGATTAATTTTCAACCAAAAAATTGAATTTTAACCAAAAGAGATGAAGTTTTAAGCCAAAAAGGCGAATATTCTACAAAGCAGATGAATTTTCAACAAAAAAGGTTATTTCCAACCAAATAGTTCAATTTTCTACCAATGTACTTAAATTTTCAACCCAAGAGGATGAATTTTGAACCAAACAGTTGAAATTTAAACCAAAAAGACGAATTGTCAACCAAACGGTTGAATTTTTAACCGAAAAAGATGAAGAGAAAAAATTTCTATCAAAAGGGATGAGGTTTCAAACCAAAAACAGGCGACTTATTTGAAAGAGTTGAATTTACAACCAAGAAAGATTTTTCAATCAAGAATGAAATCAATTTCAACCACATTGTTAAAGTTTCAAACCAAAAAGACGAATTTTCTACAAAGCATCTGATTTTTCAACAAAAAATTTAATTTCCAACCAATAGTTCAGTTTTATACCAAAATGGTAGAATTTTCGACACAAAAAGACGAATTTTAATCAATCCAGTTGAATTTTCAACAACAAAAAAACAACTAGAAGACATTTCTACCAAAAGGGATAAAGTGTCAAACCAAAAAGACTAATTTTCAACAAAACAGTTGATCTTTCAACCATAAAGACGAATTTTTAGCCGAAGAGTTGAATCTTTAACCACAAAAGATGAGAAGCAGAAATTTCTTCTAAAAGAGATGAAGTTTCGAACCAAAAAGACGAAATTTATAACACAAGCTGAATTTTCAACAAGGAAAGATTTTTTAGTTAAGAAGGAAAAACAATTTCAACCGAATTGTTGAAGTTTCAAGCCAAGAAGATGAATTTTCTACAAAGCAATTGAACTTCTAACAAAAAATTCAATTTCCAACCAAATTGTTCAATTTTCTACCAAAATGGTTGAATTTTCAACCCAAAAAGACGAATTTTCATTAAACCAGTTGAACTTTCAACTAAAAAGACGAATTTTTCAACCAAACAGTTGAATTTTTAACAACAAAACACGACTAAAAGAAATTTTTATCAAAAGGGATGAAGTTTCAGACAAGAAGACGAAATTTATTAAAAGAGTAAAGTTTTCACAAAGAAAAATTTTCCCGTCAAAAAAGAAGAACAATTCAACTAAATTGTTGGAGTTTCGAAGCAAAAAAAGGAATTTTCGACAAAACTGTTAAACTTTCAACCAAAACAGATTAATTTTCAATTAAACAGTTGAATTTTAACCACAAAAGATGATTTGGAAAAAATTTCAACTAAAAGAGATGAAGTTTCAAACGAGAAAAACGAAATTTAATAAAAGAGTTGAATTTTCAACCAAGAAAGATTTTTCAATCGAGAAGTAAAAACAATTTGAACCGAGTTGTTAAAGTTTTAAGCCAAGAAAACGAATTTTCTACAAAGCAATTGAATTCGTAACAAAAAACTTAATTTTCGAACAAATAGTTCAATTCTCGACCAAAATGGTTGAATTTCCAACCCAAGAAGAAGAATTTTTAACTAAACAGTTGAATTTTTAACCAAAAAAGATGATGAGAAGGAATTTCTACTAGAAGGAATGAAGTTTCAAATAAAAAAAATGAAATTTATTAAAAGAGTTGAACTTCTAATCAAAAAAGATTATGAGAAGAAATTTCTACCAGAACGGATGAAGTTTCGAACCAAAAAGACGAAATTTAGCCCAAGAGTTCAATTTTCAACCGAGCAAGATTTTTCAGTCAAGAAAGAAAAAAAATTTCAACGGAATTGTTGAAGTTTGAAGCCAAAACGACGAATTTTCTGCAAAGCAGTTGAATTTTCAACCCAAAAATATGAATTATCAACAAAAAGTACATTTCCAAACAAGTAGTTCAATTTTCTACCACAATAGTTGAATTTTTAACCCCAAAAGCAGAATTTTCAACAAAACAATTCAACGTTCAACCAAACAGATGAGTTCTTCAATTTTCAACATTTGAATTTTGTTTTAAAAACAAGAGTTTGAAATGTTATATTTACAAAATTCTACATGAGAATTTCAAACATTAAATATTTCAAACTATACAAATTCTTTTGAAGAAATCCGATTTGTTTGATAACAGGCAATCCGAAAATATAAATTTTCAATAAAGAAGTTAATTTACAACCAAATAGTTTATTTTTCTACCAAAATAGTTAAATTTTTAAGCAAAAGGACGACTTCTCAATTAATTAAAATTAATTAAAATCTCAACCAAAGAATACGATTTTCAACCAAAAGAGATGAATTTTCAAACCAAATAATGGAATTTTCAACTAAAAAAGATACATTTTCAACCAGAGATGAATGTTCAATTAAAATTATGAATCTTCAAAAACAAAAAAAAAATTTTCAACAAAAGTGTTCATTTTTCAGCCAAGTAGTTGAATTCTCAACCCAAAAGATGAATTTTCAACAAAGAAGATTAATTTTCTACTAGGAAATATGAATTTTCAACAAAATACATAGAACTGCAATCAAACAGTTCAATTTTCAACTAAAAAAGATAAACTTTCAACCAAGCAAATATATTTTTAACAAAGTAGTTCAACGTTCAATCAAGTAGTTAAACTGCCGACCAAAATAGACGAATTTTCAACCAAACAGAATGACTTTTTTAAAAAATGTTCAAAAAATTAATTAAATTTTCAACCAAAGAATAAGATTTTTGATCAAAAGAGATGAATTTTCAAACCAAATAATTGAATTTTCAACTAAAAAAGATACATTTCTTACCAAAGAGATGGATTTTCAACTTTAATGATGAATCATCGAACAAAAAAATGAATTTTTAACAAAGGAGTTTAACTTTCAACCAAGTAGTTAAATTCTCAACTAAAAAGATGAATTCTCAACCAAGGAGATTAATTTTCTACCAGAAAAGATGAATTTTCAACAAAATAAATAAATTTGCAACCAAGTAGTTCAACGTTCAACCAAGCAGTTGAACTGCCGACGAAAAAGATGAATTTTTAATCGAAAAGAATGACTTTTTGATAAAGTTGTCAAAATTTTCAACAAAGTAACTAAATTCTCATCCAAGGAATAAGATTTTTAACCAAGAGAGATGATTTTTCAAACCAAATAGTTGAATATTTTTAACTAAAATGATGAGTCTTCAAACAAAAAAATATATTTTTAACAAAGGAGTTCAACTTTCAACCACGCAGTTGAATTTTCATCCAACAAGGATGACTTTAACAAAATTGTTAAATTTTTAACAAAATAATTAAATTCTAAACCAAATAATAAAATTTTTAGCCAAAAGAGATGAATTTTTAAACCAAGAAGACGAAATGCAACTAAGATGATGAATCTTTAACCAAAAAAATAAATTTTTACCTGTTGAAAATTAAAAAAAAACAGTGACCCGTTTTCGAAAAAATCGACTTTTTTCAAAAAAATGTTCTCATGGATTGAAATGCTTATTTACTAAATTCTCATATAATATATTTTGAACACTTCTTTTTAATATAAAATTAGCTTTTCCTTGAATTTTCAACTGTTGAAAATGCAACTATTAAAAATGAATGAAAATCAAATTTCCAACAGTTGAACTTTGAATTTTCTTCTGATTTCAACAGTTGAAAAATCAACTACTGAAAATTCAATTTTGAATTTTATCTAATTTTCAACAAATGAATTTCATATGAAAAACAAGTGTTAAAATATTATATTTACATAATTTCAGATGAGAATTTCAAAAATCAAAGATCTCAAACTATACAAAATTTTTTGAAGAAAGCCGATTTTGTCCATAACGGGTAGTCATTGACAAATAAAGTTTTGGCAAATTAATATTCATCCAATAAAATCTCAGTAGGGAATTTATCGAATGTTCTATTTTCATTAATTACTTACTTTCTTTCTTTAGTTAGAGTAGTTTTCTTAGGCATACCTTTCTTTCATTTTTTATTTTTTATTTTTATAAAACTGAAATTTGTTAGTGCGAACAATTTTTTATATCATTTTACTGAAGAAAATAGCAAAAAAGTAGTTTTGCTTAAAAAAATATCCAGAAAGTGAAAGAAGCATACCTTTTTTTCATTTTTTATTTTAAGAAAACTGAAATTTCTTGATACGATCGATTTTTTATATCATTTTACCGAAAAAAGTAGCAAAAAAGTATTTTTTCCTGAAAAATCATCAAGAAACTAAAAAGGCATACCTTTCTTTCATTTTTTATTTTCAAAAAACTAAAATTTATTGGTGCGAATGATTTTTTATATCATTTTACTGAAAAAAGTAGCAAAAAAGTAGTTTTGCCTAAAAAATGATCAAGCAAGTAAAAAAGGCATACCTTTCTTCCATTCTTTATTTTTTATTTTTAAAAAACTGAAATTTCTTAGTGCGATCAATATTTTCTATCACTTTACTGAAAAAAGTAGCAAAAAAATAGTTTTGTATAAAAAAGTATCGAAAAAATAAAAAAGTGTGGAACTTCGAAGTCTGAGATTTAGTTTTTTTTTTTAATTTTAAAATTAGGTACGAATATTTTCATAGTTCCGGTTTGAAATATTTCTTTTTATATGGATGTAACCCAGATTTTCTTTTCGGAAGAATCTACAACCCTCGAGTTATATTTTGCTCCCTATTAATAGTTTATGAGTTGCGAGTTATCACAACAGGGCATTTTTATCGGAGGGTTCAGACGAGCCACAACCCATGGTTTTTATACCTCACGAATATTGCAATTTAAAAATTGAAAGAGAGTCCAATAAATAAGAAATTGGGTGATATGGAATACGGAAACTTTAGCATTTTAAAGCGTTCAAATTTTCATGTTTCCCGTTTCCAATCGTTCGATTTGAAAACTTAATTCAAGAGCACTTCAATTTCAAATTTTCCATTTTAACTCCTCAATTTTTAAGTCTCCGAATTTTAACGACTCTATTTTGGAAATTTTTTATTTTAAAGAAGAACGCTTTTGATTAATAAAAAATCTTTTCTAATGGCAGCATTCAAATTTTAACGTTTTTAACTTTGAAAGCATTCCGCTTGAAAACTAAAAATTCCGTCACTATCAAATTTCGAATAATTTAAAAAACTTTGGATTTAAAAAATTTAAATTTGAAAGCTCCAAATTGATAATATTTTTTTATTTTTATTTTTATTTTTATTTTTATATCTATTATTTTTATTTTTTATTCGAAAGATTTAAATTTGAAAGCTGCAAATTGAAAATATTTTTTATTATGAATAGTGCAAATTCTAAATCTTTCATATAATTTTTTTTGAAAATTTCTTTCCTTAAAAATATTTTAGTTTTTAAAAATCCAAATTTCAAGGCTGTCAATGTGACAATTTTTCAGTTCTTGAAGACTTCAAAAGAGTTCATTCGTTTTCACCTGAAATTTAAAATGCAAACCTGGAAACTTGAAAAGTTCTAATTTTAACTTCAGAGGAAAATTTAAATTTGAAAGCTCCAAATTGAAAATATTTTTTGATATGAACTGTTCAAATTCCAAATATTTAAATTAGGTGTCTTGAAAATTTCTTCATTTAAAAAAATTTTAACTCTGATAAAGTCAAAACTTTAACGCTCAAAAAAAAAGCTTTGAATATGAATCTTTCTGAACTTTCTTAATTTAAAATTTAATTATTTGTAACTGGCAATTGATAGGAACTCTCGCATAAAAATCGAGAAACTAAACATAATTGTGAATGCAACTTTTTAAATAAAATTGGATGAAATTATCTGATCAAAAAGTATGAGTAATAATTATTTATTAAGGTGGGTCGAAAAAAATGAAATTGGAAATCACATGTCCTAACTTTGAAATAAATCGATCAATATCTTTCAGGTAAATTTTAAGTGCAAGAAAATTTCTACAGATTAGAAAATTAGACATAGTTTGCAAAGCTTTTAAAAGTTATTTTAATTTTTTGAGATTTACAAAAATGAGATTTTGGTCTAGGAAATCTGAAAATATTTAATTCTTACAGGATTTATGAAAATTGTGCATATTATGTTGATTACGTAAAAAAAATTAATATCAGCGATTTTTTCAAAACTCTGAGAATCTGGAATTTTTCAAACTTTTCTTTTTGCCTCGCGGGATCTCAGGATATTTATTGGTCTATTTCAAATTTTACACAGGTGATAAAGGACTCAAAATGAAACTTCTCAGTGCTAGGCTGTTTTTGATTTCTCATAATTTTTTCTTTCAACCTACCCCATTATTTATATTAATGTCTTAAAAGTTGGAGTATAATATAAAAAATAGTATACTAGGGCGCCCATTTCGTCGCTGGGCGGAAAAAATCCACTTTGCGCACATTTTACATGAACGAAAAAGGCATACTTTCGGTGCAGGTTGGACAAAAAAATATACAGTAGGGTCCATCTCATCCCGGTCTTAGGGCTGCTGCATGTTAAAATATTTTTCAAAATGCAACCCTCCTTCCACAGCAGCACTCAAAAAGATATTGAACAGGGATCTTTTAGAATTTCGCGCACAAATATGGACGCCCGCGCAGGCGCATGGTTCAGAAAGTAGGCCAGGGGCGGAACTTTGGTTGACGCCTTGTTTACAAATTTTCCGTCCGTATTTAAAGTTATTTATTGTTAAATAAATTAAAAAGTAATTATAAAAGGTGGATAAAGGTATCATACGATATCTTAACGTTAACCAATGCAAGGCATAAAAAATTATAACTCCCACTTGTGAATAAAATTCACAATTAGTGTTGCTATTTCATTTACAGTTCTGAGGTTAAGTTTTCCGCAATAAATACACACAGAAAAACCACAATCTGCCATAATTTATAGTGAACAATAATTTTGACTATTTCCTAACATAATCAAATATCAAACTTATCAACACTATCATAATATCAACAGTATCAAACATAAATTTCAATTTTCAATGCCATATTTTAATGGGGATTTCAAAATCAACTTTTTTTCTGAAAAGTTTGACAGAAACTTGATCTAAATTTTTGTTTGTTGTTAATAAATTTTTTTTATTGTTTGGTATTCTAGCTTAAAGGTCCCTTCAAATTATCAAACACAATTTTTAATTTTAATTGCTATATTTTAGTGGGGATCTCAAAATCAATTTTTTTTCCTGAAAAATTGTTCAAAAACTGGATGCAAATTTTTGTTTGTACTTAATAAATTTTTTCTATTGTTTGGTATTTTAGGCTAAAGGTTCATTCAAATTATCAAATACAATTTTCAACTTTAAATGCCATATTTTAGTGGGGATTTCAAAACCAACTTTTTTTCTGAAAAATTTGACAGAAACTTGATCTAAATTTTTGTTTGTTGTTAATAAATATTTTTTATTATTTGTTATTTTAGATTACACGTCCCTTGAAATTATAAGACACAATTTTCAATTTTAATTGCTATATTTTAGTGGGAATCTCAAAATGAAATTTTTTTCCTGAAAAATTGGTCAAAACCTGGATCAAAATTTTTGTTTGTAGTTAATACATGTTTTCTATTGTTTGGTATTTTGGGTTAAGGGTCCATTTAAATTATCAGAAACAATTTTCAATTGTAATTTCCATATTTTAGTGAAGATTGCAAAATCATTTTTTTTCTGAAAAATTTGACAGAAACTTGATCGAAATTTTTGTTTGTGGTTAATAAATTTTTTTACTGTTTAGTATTTTAGGTCGAATGTCCTTTCAAATAATGAAACACATTTTCTAATTTTAGTTGCTATATTTCAGAGGGGATTTCAAAATAAACTTCTTTTTCTGAAAAGTTT
The DNA here is from genome assembly GCA_032362435.1 of Melikaiella ostensackeni. Taxonomy (NCBI): domain Eukaryota; kingdom Metazoa; phylum Arthropoda; class Insecta; order Hymenoptera; family Cynipidae; genus Melikaiella; species Melikaiella ostensackeni. The sequence continues at coordinate 24,401,572 of JAUMHM010000072.1, forward strand.
GGCAGAAAGCTGATCCCAATTTCCGTTTGTTGTTCATAAATATTTTTTATTATTTGTTATTTCAGATTTACACGTCCCTTGAAATTATAAGATACAATTTTCAATTTCAATTGCTATATTTTAGTAGCGATTTAGAAAAAAAATAGATCTGGAAATCCACACTAACATTTGGCAATTAAAATTCAAAATTGTGTTTGATAATTCGAATGGACCTTCAATCTAGAATAGCAGACAATAAAAAATTTTATTAATAACAAACAAAAATTTAGATCAAGTTTCGGTCAAATTTTTCAGAAAAAAATTGATTTTGAGATCCCTATTAAAATATAGCAATTAAAATTGAAAATTGTGTTTGATAATTCGAAGGGACCTTTAAGCTAAAATACCAAACAATAAAAAAAATTTATTAACAACAAACAAAAATTTAGATCAATTTTTTGGCAAATTTTTCAACAAAAAAATTGATTTTGAGATCCCCACTAAAATATAACAATTCAAATTGAAAATTGTGTTTGAGAATTTGAAGGGACCTTTAAGCTAAAATACCAAACAATAAAAAAATTTATTAACAGCAAACAAAAATTTAGATCAAGTTTCTGTAAAATTTTTCAGAAAAAAAGTTAATTTTGAAATTCCTACTAAATGATATGTTGATGTTATGATAGTGCTCATGTGTTTGATATTTTATTATGTCAGAAAATAGTCAAAATTATTGTTTACTGTAAATAATGACAGATTACGCTTTTTCTATGTGTATTTATTGCGGAAAACCTAACCTCAGAATTATCAATGAAATATCAACATTAATTTTGAATTTTATTTACAAGTGGGGGTTACAATTTTTAATGCTGTGTATTAGTTAACCTTACGGTATCGTCTGATACTTTATCCACCTTCAATAGTTATTTTTTGATTTATTTAACAATAGACAACTTTAAATACGGGTGGAAAATTTGTAAACAACCCGTCACCCAAAGTCCTGCCCCTGGTCCATTTTTTAAACCATGCGCCTGCGCGGGCGTCCATATTTGTGCGCGAAATTCGAAAAGACCCTTGTTCAATATCTTTTTGAGTGCTGCTGTAGAAGGAGGGTTGCATTTTAAAAAATATTTTCACATGCAACAACCCTATGACCGGCATGATAGGGACCTTTCTGTATAATTTAAAAAAATTATAATTGAGAATTAATTTGAAAAATGATGTAACCTCAGTGTGTTCGACTGGATCAAAGTTATATTCTGAATGGATTTTCGTTAAAGTCTTTTGTCGATCAAGAAACCAAGGGTGGAAACTGAGTTCTTGAATGGTGATTCGCTTGTGAGCGATCGGCATCAACAAACGATTCACGACGTCCTTATATTCATTGGACATCGCTGATATACTTTTCTCCTGGAAAGCAGTCAGCCCACGATTAATTTGAATCATGAATTTTCGACGACGTTCATCCGAGGGTGTGTGACCATCCTGAGGACTCACAAAAGGTAGACGACCGGAGGTCATCACGTAGAATACCACTCCTCTGTTTAAAAAAAAAGAAAGAAAAAAAAACAGTGATATCATTATTCATTTCACAAAAGAAGTTTTTTCAATCATAAAAAGATTCCTTTCTCTCCTTCAATAATTTATAGTTCTTCCAATTATTATTCCATCAACAAATATTATTTAAAACAACACTCTCTTTAAAAAAAAAAACAATGATCTCATTACTCATTTCAAACAACATTTTTTTTCAATCATAAAAAGTTTCTTTTCTCTCTTTCAAAAATTCATCTTGCTTTCAATTATTATTCTATCAACAAGTATTATTTAAAACACTAGTCCCCCATTAAAGATGACAATGATACCATTACTTATTTTCAAAAAATTTAGTTATAAAAAGTTTCCTTTTCTTCTTCAAAAATTTATAATTCATCGAATTATTATTCTATCAACAAATATTATTTAAAACAACATTCCCTTCTTAAAGAAAAAAAGGATGCCATTACTCATTTCAGAAGCAACTTTTGTCATCTATAAAAAACTTCCTTTCTCTCCTTCAAAAATTTATAATTCTTTCGATTATTATTCTATCAACAAATATTGTTTGAAAGAACATCACCGTAAAAAAAGAATGATACGATTACTCATTTCAAAAAGACAATTTTTTTTAACTATCAAAAGTTCTCTTTCTCTTCTTCAAGAATGTATAATTCTTTGAATTATTATTTCATCGAAGGAAATTATTTAAAACAACACTACCGTAAAAAAATGATACCATTACCCATTTCAAAAAACAATTTTTCTCAATTATAAAAAGCTTCCTTCCTCTCCTTCAAAAATGTATAAATCTTTCAATTATTATTCAATCAACAAATATTATTTTAAAAAACACTTCCTTGTTCAAAAAAACAATGACACAATTATTATTTAAAAAATTCAATCATAAAAAGCTTCCTTTCTTCCTTTCTCTCCTGCCAAAATTTATAATTCTTTCAATTATTATTCTATCAACAAATATTACTTAAAACAACACCCACCGTAAAAAAACAAGGATACCATTGGTCATCGCAATAAAGAGTTTTTTTTCAGTCATAAAAAGTTTCCTTTCTCTTCTTCAAAAATGTGTGATTCTTTGAATTATTTATTATTCTACCAACAAATATTATTTAAAATAACACCCCCCGTAAAAAAACGAGGATACCATTACTCATTTCAAAAAACAATTTTTTTTAATCATAAAAAGTTTCCTTTTTCTCCTTAACAAACTTACAATTCTTTGTTCAGTGACATCTTTACTAGTTTTTTGAAAGACGTCGTTTTTTATTGACCCAAGTATTAAATTCGTTTTTCGAA
>JAUMHM010000072.1:24414071-24434036 GCA_032362435.1 Melikaiella ostensackeni
TATATCTTTGCAGAAAATTCGTAAATATTTATAAAATTTTGTCCATTCTTAGGCGTCCCTTATTTCATTTTAATAGCTTAGTAAATTTAATAAATTTTTAGATAACCAATATTGGATAATTTATTTTTTGCAGAGAGACAGAGCTTGAATCTTAAGAATTAGTCAAAGTAGGCGGCATACGCCTACAAAAAAGGATTCCGTAGCCTATTAAGTCGTTAATAAAGTCGTTCAAATTTCCCCCTTCCCCTATCACTCCCCCTCTCTCTTATATCCTCTTCTATCCTATCCTATCCTATCCCATGTAGAATTAAGATGAAAATAAAATTTACCCCTCACTTCCCAAGCCACACTTCCCCCACTTCCCCTCACTTCCAATCTCTATCCACACTTCCCCTCACTTCCCCCTCTCATCATTCTTCTTCCCTCATTTCCCCTTACTTACACTCACTACTGCTTCCCTTCCTTTCTCTCATCAGCCCTCATTGTCCCTCTCCATCCCTCACTCCACCCTCATTTCCCATTACTTTCTCTCACTTACTCTCATTTCTCCTCCCTTTCACCCCTCTCATCATTCCCCCTGCCCCCCCCCGTTTCCATTCCCATCAACCCCCTTCCCTCATTAACTCTCACTCGCTCACATCTCTTACTTCCCCTCCCCTCATTACCCCTTTTTTATACGAGGGACAGACACCCGACCGAAACCATAAGGGTTTCTGCCTGAGGTTACAAAACCCTAGAAACTCAGAATTTCTCGAGAGGTTAATTACTCCTGCAATCTGGTGTACACTCTCTCTGAAATCTTGTGCAATCTCGTGCAAACCCAAGCAAAAATTTGCCATCCCATGCAATCATTTGCAATCCTACGCAGCCCTTTATATTCCCTTGTAATCCCATGCAATCTCTATAGATATTTTTGTGCAATACTCTGCACTGCAATCTGCATTCAATTCCATGCAATCTCATGCATACTTCACAATCTCTTGTAATCCCATGTAATCCTTACAAAATTTTGTGCAATACCATGCACTACAATCTGCATGCGATTCCGTGGAATCTCATGCAATTGTATGCAATCTCATGCAATTCTTTACAATCCCTTGTAATCCCATACAATCTCTATAAAGTTTTGTGCAATACCATGCACTGCAATCTGCACTCAATTCCATGGAACCTCATGCAATCATATGCGATCTCATGCAATGCTTTACAATCCCTCGTGACCCCATGCAATATTTTCATAATTTTATGCAATACTATGCACTGCAATCTGCATTCGATACCGTGGAATCTCGCGCATTCTCATGCACTCCTTCACAATCCCTTGTAATCCCACGCAATCTCTATATAAATTTATGCAATGCCATGCACTGAAATCTGCATGCAATCTCGTGGAATCTCATGCAACCTCATGCAATCCTATGCAATCCTTTACAATCCCTTGTAATCCCATACAAACTCTATAAAATTTTGTGGAATACCATGCACTGAAATCTACATTCAATCTCCTGAAATCTCATGCAATCCCATACAATCCTTAACAATTCCTTGTAATCCCATACAATATATATATATATATATATATATATATATATATAACATTTTGTGCAATATCATGCACTGAAATCTGCATGCAATCCCGTAGAATCTCATGCAATCTCATGCAATCCTATACAATCCCTTGTAATCCCATGCAAACTTTGTAAAATTTTGTGCAAAACCATGCACTGAAATTTCCATCCAATTCCCTGAAATCTGAAATCTTATGGAATTCCATGCAATCCTTTACAATCCCTTGTAATCCCATGCAATATCTATAAAATTTTTTGCAATACCATGTACTGAAATCTACATGAAATCCCGTGGAATCTCATGCAATCCCATGCAAATTCTATAAAATTATGTGCAATACCATGCGCTGAAATCTGCACTCAGTTCCGTGGATCCTCATGCGATTCTATGTAATACTTTACAATCCCTTGTAATCCCATGAAAATTTTGTGCAATACTATGTGCTGCAATCTGCATGCAATTATTTAATTATTTATTTAAATTATTTCAAGAGATTTTACAGGATTCCACAGACTATAAACAATTTTCACAGACTTCCAAAAGAGTTAAAAGATTTTAAATATATCAGTGGATCTAAATGAACTTCAAGGAATTTCAAAGAATTCCAGAAAATTTCCACGGATTTTAAGCGATTTTGTCAGATTTCGTAAAAATTGTACGATTTTTGACACGATTTCGAAGATTTCCGAATATATCAGGGGATGTTAAGGGATTGCAAAAGATTGTAACTGATTTCGAGGGACTTCTACGGATTTTAAGACTTATAAAAGGATTTTATGGGATTTTCAACCATTACAAGGGATTTTAAAGGATTTCAAAGATTTCTAAACATTTTCGGGGATGTCAAGAGCTTTCATAAGATTTTAAGAAATTCCCAAAATTTCAAGGGATTTCAAAGAATTTTCTAGGCTTTCCAAAGATTTCAAGAGATTCCTAGAGAACTTCAGAAAATAAATGAAATGAAATTTCAAAGGATTCCTAGTGATTCCAAAGAATTCATGGGATTCTGCGGTATTTCGAAGAATATCACAAGTCTTTCAGGATTTTGTTAAATTTTCAAGGATTTCAAAGATGCCTGGGGACTTAAACGATTTTTTTTAGAGAACTTTAATAAACAAGTTTAATTAAATTAATATTAAAGGAATTTTGAATGATATTTACTTATTTTAATGGTTTTCTACGATTTCCAATGATTTCAAGAGATTTTAAGAGATTTTATTGAAATTCTAGAGAACTTTAGGGAATAAATTAAGTCTTATTTTAAAGGATTTCTAAGGATTTCAATAATTTCAAGAGGCATGAGGAGATTTTAAAGATTTACAAACATATCAGGGAATTTTAAGGGATTCCAAAGGATTTCAACGGATTTCGAGGAACTTCCATGGATTTTGAGACTCATGAAAGGATTTTATAGGATTTCCAAGAATTTTAACCAAATTTAGAGGATTTCAACGGTTTCCAAGAATTTAAAAAATATTTCTACCGATTTTAAGGAATTTCATAAGGTTTCGAAACATTTAAAGGGATTTCAGAGGATTTCGAAGAGTTCCAAAGATCTCCGGGGATTTTAAGGGATTCCACAGAATTTTAAGAGATTTCCATGATTGGACGACACTAACAATTTTTCTTCATTTCGAATTGAACAATTAATAATTAAATACTTCAACAAATTATTCTTTCAAAGTTGAGAAATATTTGACTGTTCATTCAGAACGGACAATTTTAAATGAAGCTTTCAAAATCAAATAATTAAAATTTTACCATTTAATTTTTCCATTTTGTATATTTCTGATTTATGAATGAAATTGTTTAATTTATTGGATCATAAATCATAATTTGGCCATTATTAATTCCAAACGATTTAAAGTAAATTAATTCATCTTTAAAGAATTGCAGTATAAGAAAAGATTTAATTATGAAAAAAATTTATCTATCTTGAAAAAAAAATCTGAATTGGAAGAGTGAATTTTTCGTTTTTAATATTTTATTTGAGTTGACAGAGGACAAGTTCTGTTTTTTTTCAAATATTCTTCTTAAGATGGAGGGGGCAATGCTTTTTTCTGTGCTGGATGAGGAAAATTGGTTATTTTCAACATTTTCATTGAGTTTGAAAAGAGAGAGTTTTAGTCTTTAATTTTTTTTTCTGAATTGGAAGAGGGAGTTTTTTTATTTCAAATGTTTAAAGATGAGAAAAGTTTCACGTTCATTGATTTGATGTGTAGTTTAGTTTTGACTCTTTCCAATTAGGAAACTTTCACCATTAAAAGATTGAATTTTTAAATTTGTATGACCGGAAAACACCGGGAAATGCCCGGAAAGTTTTTTGTTGTATTTTAGGGACCATTCTGCAAGTTATTTTAAAAGATTCAAAAGAATATTTCAAGATTTAAGGGATTTTAGAGGACCTCCAAGTATTTCAAAGATTTTAGGGGATTTTACAAATTCCAAGGGACTTACAGAGAACTTTGGGAAATAATTTTTTTTCACTTTTCATTTTCAAGTGATTATGAATAATTTCTGCACATTTCTAACTATTCCAAAGACTTCAAAGGAATACAAAAGCGCTTATTTAGATTTCAAGGGGTTCCTACGGATTTTAACAGATGTCAAAGATTTTAATGGTTTCAAAAATATTTTTAAAGATATCAATAGATTTCAAGAGACCCCAAATGATTTTCATGGTTTTCAATACAATTTCAAGCAATTTTAAAGATATCAAGGGAATTCACAGATTTTTTTTCGCTTCCAAGTTCCGAATAGTAGCCTGTAAAATTTGGCGAAATACCTCAAGTTTATGGTTGGAAGGCACGAAGCCAGAAGCACTATAAACCCATATCCGTCTAAGTCGAATAGCGAAATAGCTATTTCAAATCTTTCATCTTTTGCCGCCCCTCTTTTCTAAGGCTTTAAGCTTCGAAACGTCAATTATCTCGACAGTATGATTTTTCAGAATTTCGAATCCTCGATAGAGAATTCAGGACAGATAGATCAGTACTGAGTTGTAAATTTCTAAATTTTTTATGATTGGTAGAAAAGACGAAATGTCGAAGGTCAGAAGAGAAAATTGAAACTCCAAAGGCGAGAGGTCATAGGTCAGGATTCAAAAGTGTAAGGTTAGAGGTCAAGATGAAAGGTTATAGGTCAGAGATCGTATGTCAAAGTTCAGAGGTCAATAGTCAAAGGTGAGAGGTCGAAATGCTAAGGACAGAGGTCAAATCTGAAAGGTCATATAGATTTAAGCTTCTCTCTGTTCATCCCATTTCCCCTAAAAAATTTCATGTTTTCAATGCGAGGATTTATATTGTGTGTTTTCAAAATGGAAAAATCGAAGGTGTTCAAATATTGACACTGCCAATTCGGAAATCTTTCAATTGTGAATCTTAAAATATTTTATGATTGGTAGAAAAGACGAAAAGTCAAAGGTCAGAAGATTAAATTGAAACTTCAAAAGTGAGAGGTCGTAGGTCAGGATTAAAGAGTGTAAGATCAGAGGTCAATATGAAAGGTTATAGGTCAGAGATCGTATATCAAAAATCAAGGGTCAATGGTTAAATATGAAAGGTCATAGATCAAAGGTCAAGTACTAAATGTCATAGGTCTGGTGTCACATGTGAATGATGAAATGTTAGAGATGGAAGTTTAAAGGTCATAGGACAGAGATAAAGAGTCAAAGGTGAGAGGTCGGAATGCTAAGGTTAGGGGTCAGACCTGAAAGGTCAGGTAAATTCAAGCTCCTTTCTATTCATCCCATTTCTCCTCCTAAATTTTAGGTTTTCAATTTGAGGACTTATATTGTGTATTTTCAAAATGGGAAAGTCGAAAGTGTAAAAATATCGACACTGCTCATTCGGAAATTTTTTAATTGTAAATTTGGAAACATTTTAAGATTGGTAGAAAAGACGAAATGTCAAAGGTCAGAAAAGAAAATTGAGACTTCAACGGTAGGAGGTCATAGCTCAGGATTCAAAAGCGTAAGGTCAGAGGTCAAGATGAAAGGTTATAGGCCAGACAGCGTGTGTCAAAGGTCAGGGGTTGATGTTCAAGTATGATAGGTCATGGGTCAAAGCTTAAGTACTACAGGTCATAGGTCTGGAGTCAAAGGTGAAGGACGAAATGTTAGAGGTGAAAGTTCAAAGGTCATAGGAAAGGGGTCAATAGTCAAAGGTGAGAGGTCGGAATGCTAATGTCAGGGGTCAAACCTGAAAGGTCATATAAATTGAAGCTTCACTCTGTTCATCCTATTTCCCCTCCTAAATTTCAAGTTTTTAATTCAAGGATTTTTATTGTGTATTTACAAAATGGAAAAATCGAAAATGTTCAAATATGGACACTGCCAATTCGGAAATCATTTAATTGTGAACTTCAAAATATTTTATAATTGGTAGAAAGGCGAAATGTCAAAGGTCAGAAGAGAAAACGAAAACTTCAAAGGTGAAAGGTCATAGGTCAGGATTCAAAGTGTAAGGTCAGAGGTCAAGATGAAAGGCCTGAGATCGTATGTCAAAGGTCAGGGGTCAATGGTCGATTATGGAAGGTCATAGGTCAAAGCTTAAGTACTAAAGGTCATAGGTCTGGAGTCACAGGTGAAGGACGAAATGTTGGAGGTGAAAGTTTAAGGGTCATAGGACAGGGGTCAATAGTCAGAGGTGAGAGGTCGGAATGCTAAGGTCAGGGGTGAAACCTGAAAGTCATATAGATTCAAGCCTCTCTCTGTTTATCCCATTTCTCCTCTTGAATTTTAAGTTTTAAATTCGAGGACTTGTATTGTGTATTTTCATAATGGAAAAATCGAAAGTGTTTAAATATCCACACTGCTAATTTGGAAATCTTCTGACATCAAATTCAAAAATATTTTATGATTGGTAGAAAAAAATTCAAAAGTGTAAGGTCAGAGGTCAAGATGAATGGTCATAGGTCAGGAATCACTAGTTAAAGGTGAGAGGTCAGAAGCCAAAGGTCAGGGATTAAAGATGACACATTCATGTAACATCAGGGATCATATGTCAAGGGTCAGTAGCCAAAGGTCAAATCTGCAGGGTCATAGGTCAGAAGTCACAGGTGAGGGATAAAATGTCAGAGTTCAAAGATTAAAGATCATAGGTCACGAGCCAAAAGTCAAAGATGAGAAGTCAGAAGTCAAACATTAGAGGTCACAGGTCAGGAATAATATGTCAAGGTTCAGGGGTCAAAGGTCAGAGGTCAAGGGTCAAATTTGAATGTTCATAGGTCAGGATTCTCAGGCGAAGGATGAAATGCCAGATTTCGAAGATGAATGATCATAGGTCAGGAATGAATAGCTAAAGATAAGTGGTCAGAAGTAAAAGGTCAGGTGTCAATCGTGAAATGTCATAGGTCCAAGCTTTCTCTCTTCTTTACATTTTCCATCTACCCTTTATACTTTGAGGTTTTTTCAAAATGTAAAAATTGGAAGCACTTATGTTTAAGAATATTTTTCAGGCGATTAGAACCGGTTATTTGAAAGAATTTCTTTTCTGTACCTATTAACCCAATTTCGTCCCCTAAAACAGGACTTTAATAGATTCAACTCACCGATGGACGATCCCCCTACAGTGCATGTGCTCCAAGGCTGCAACCAGTTGCCTCGCATAAAACTTCGCTGTATTTTCGTCCAAACGACCCGAGGGTTGTTTTTTGATATGGTTACAGAGATCGCCACCAGTAGCAAGTTCGGTCACGAGATAGTACACGGATCCACACTGAACATACAACAAAGATAAAAGATTACAATTGTTATATGCGCTTGTAGTACTATAGTTACGAGAAAATTAATAGTTAACTCTTCATCTTAACTCCCTAGCTCAAACACTTGTTTTGTTAATTAGATTTGAGATACAAAGGCCAACTTATAGCAAGGGAAAAAGACCGTTGCATCCCAGGAGAAAAGGGCTATTGCCGTCCTTGTCGCCTCTCTGTCACCCACTTTTCACCTCGCCGCGCACTGGAACTTTCAGAACGCGGCCACCACCCACTTTCCACCTCGCCGCGTATTGAAACTTTCCATCACGCAGCCAGAGAGAAAGAGAGTCTTGGGCCTAAAGTTACCTGAGTGTTTTTACTTTAGGCGACGACATTCGTATTCCGCACCCACCGTTCAACCACTTCCTACCTACCAGGGTACTGGAAATCTCAGTACACAGCAACCATCCACTCTCCACCTTCCCGTGTACTGGGACTCTCAGAACGCCACCTATTTTTCACCTTTATGCGTACTCGAAGCCCCAGAACGCCACCCACTTCCCACCTGCCACTGTACTGCAAATATCAGTACAAAACTACCACGCACTTTCCACCTCGCCGCGTACTGAAACTCTGAGTATGTAACTACCATCCACTTTCCACCCTACAGCATGCTGGAACTCTAAGTACGCAGCCACCATCCACTTTCCACCTCGTCGCGCACTGGAACTCTCAGCACGCGGCCACCACCCACTTTCCCCCTTGATGCGTACTGAAACTTTCAGATCACAAGCACCACCCACTTTCCACGTCGCCGTGTTTTGGAACTCTCAGTACGCAACCACCACTCACTTTCCACCTCGTTACGCACTAGAAATCTAAATACGCAGCGACTATCCACTTTCTACTCGTACTTCGCCGCGTACTGGAACTCTCGGTAAGCAACCACCACCCACTTTCCACCTCGACGCGCACTGGAACTTTCAGCACGCGGCCACCACCCACTTTCCACCATACTGCGTACTGGAATTCTTCAGTACGCAGTAACAACCCAACTCCCACCTTATGTCCTACGTGCACCTTGCATTAAGCCCCCCCTCTCCTTCCCTCTGGATCCAACCACTCACTGTTTGAAATTGTTTAAATCCCTTAAAATAAAATTTAATTTATTCCCTTAAGTTCTATAGAAATTCGTTGAAGTCCCTTAAAATCCCTTGAAGTCTTTGGAAATCGTGAAAATCCATTAAAATAAGTAGAAATTGAGGATTTTTGTAGGATTTCAAAGATTTGAAGACATTTTCAAATATCACAAGATATTTCCAAAGATTTCAAAGAATTTGAAGGATTTTAGAATATTTTAAAAGACTATAAAGAATTGTCAATATATTCAAAAAATTTGAAGGGATGTAAAAGGGAATATCATCAGATTTTATGTAATTCCACGGGATTTCAAGGGATTTTGAAATATTTTAATGGACTTCAAAGGGTTTCAAAGATTTGAAGAGATGTTGAATTATGACAAGGTATTTATAAAGATTTTAAAGGAAAGAATTTAAAATATTTCAGAATATTTTAATATATTCCAAGGAATCTTCAAAAGATTTCAAGAATTGGAAGGGATTTCAAGGGATTCCAAGAAAGGTCATCAATTTTCATGTAATTTCATGGGATATTATAATATTTTAACAGATTTCAAAGAATTTATTCAGAAAAATTAAGAGATTTCGTAGGATTTCAAAGATTTGGCGATATCTTCAAATATTACAAGGTATCCAAAGATTTCAAAGAATTTCAAAGATTCTAGGATATTTTAAAAGATTTCAGGGAATTTTCAATAGATTTCAAGAATTTGAAGGGATTTAAAGGGAATATCATTACATTTTATGTAATTTCACGGGATTTCGAGGGATTTTAAAAACATTTTAATAGATTTCAAAGGGTTGAAGAGATTCAAAGAGATGTTAAATTATTCTAAGGTGTTTCCAAAGGTTTTAAATGAAAGAATTAAAAATATTTTAGGATATTTCAAAAAATTCCAAGGAATTTTCAAAAGATTTCTAGAATTTGAAGGGATTTCCAGGAAGATCATCAAGTTTTATGTAATTTCACGGGATATTATAATATTTTAACGGATTTCGAAGAATTTATTCACAAAAATTGAGAGATTTCGTAGGATTTCAAAGGTTTGCAGATATTTTCAAATATTACAAGGTATTTTTCCAAGGACTTCAAAGAATTCAAAAGATTTTAAGATATTTCAAAAGATTTCAAGGAATTTTCAATATATTTCAAGAATTTGTAATGATTTTAAGGGATATCAAGGATTATCATCAATTTTCATGTAATTTCACAGAATTTTATAATATTTAATCGAATTCAAAGAATTTATTTACAAAAATTGAGGGATTTCGTAGGATGTCAATAATTTGAAGTTATTTTCAAATATTACAAGTGATTTACAAAGATTTCGATTATCAGCTTTCATGAAATATCACAGGATTTCAAAGAATTTTATAACATTTAAATGGATTTCTATGAATCCATTCTCAAGAATTAGGTAATCTCAAGGGATTTCAAAGATTTTAAGGCATTTTGGATGATGCCAAGGAATTTTAAGAGTTTACAAAGGATTTCAAAATATTTCAAAGGATTGAAATATTTCATGGTATTTTAAAAGATTCTAAGTGATTAAAAAAATTTCAAGGAATTTTCAAATATTCAAATGATTTTTAGGTATTCAAAAAAATTTCATACAGTTTTAAAGAATTTCAGGCATCATCATCAGATTTCATGAAAAAATGGGTTTTGTAAGGGATTTTATGGGATTTCATCAAATTGTAAAGATTTGAGGTGATTCCAAAATATAACAAGGTATTTCTAAAGATTTTCAAAAAATTCAAAGATTTTACGATATTTTGAAAGATTCCAAGGAATTTACAATAAATTTTAAGAATTCGAAGGAATTTCAAGGAATATTATACGATTTCACGTAATTTTGGGGGTATTTATAGAACCTTATTATATTTTAAAAGAGTCCAAGGAATTTTCAAAAGCTTTAGAAAATTTCAAGGGGTTTCAAAAGGTTTCAAAGGATTGGATGGTACTTCAAAAGATCCTAAGAGAATAAAAAAATGTCAAGGAATTTTCAAATATTTTTATTTTTTTTAGGTTTTAAAAAAATTTTAATACAACTTTAAAGAATTTCGTAATATTTCGAAAGATTTTATAGGACCCATAAGGTTTTAAGATATTTTAAAAGATTCCAAGGGTTTTCTACGGATTCAATAAGATTTTGGAGGATATCAATGATTTTGAGGGATATCAAGAACTCTGAATATACTTTAATAATTTTTTTTCATGACTTTTTTCGATAAAAAGAAATGATCAGATTATAACATTTACAAAGTAAAACAAATGAAAATGAACATTTTAAGCCAAAAAATGCACGATATGAAAAAAAGTCAAGACAAGAAAAACGTTGCGTTTTGGAAGCCCTACAAGATTCTCATGACAAATTTTTAAATTTTCTTTAAAAATCTAAAATTCAAATCTGGAGCCAAATAATGAGAGATAGGAAAAAAAGTTAAGATATCAAAATTGTAGCTTTTACGAAGACCTGTAAGCTTTCGTCTTAACATTTTTTGGTAGGAGGCATAGTTTGTTTCTTGAGTATGGGAAATGGTATCGGAATATTTTAATTTTAATTTTTAGCCAAACGAGGCAAGATAAGAAAAAAGGTCAAAAAAGTAGAATTTGTGTTTTTAAAAATTCAAATAAAATTGCCGTTAAACATTTCTTTATAGGACCAATCGTAAATCATCAAGATAATTTTTTAATTGTCTTTTTAACTATTTATTTGTATATATAATACACCTTCTTATAACTTAAATTTCGACTAATATATAATATTTCGTCTTGAGCGAGTTGCATTTCCACATGAACGAGTATATGCATACGTGCGGAGAAACGGGCCGTGCGGTTGAAATAAAACCATCATAACTTCCTAATAATGATTTATTTTAAATAATTTTTTCCGCACAAAGCATTATTATACCTTTCTGATCAACTTTCCTTTTGTTGCTCAAAATTCGCTCGACTTCCAATGAGCTTGAAGGTATGAATGTATGATTAATGCAGTCTCAGATAAAAATTTATAACTTTTGTTAAAACCAAAACTTAACTAGTTATTTACTCTCTCAGTCGTAGAATATTATAAAGAACATTCCCTGTAAATTTCATCAAAAAATTCCGAAAATTACATGAATTATGGCAAGTTGAAGTCTAAGAAGACAAAGAAATTTGTTTTCTAAAAAAAAGGATTTTTCGGGTTTACTTCGAAAATGGCAAAAGCTGCAACTTTTCTGTCTGAAAAAAAAGATACGCAATTGAATTGCCTATAAGAATATGTGCTTTTAAAATTAAAATTATGAATTGGTTTGAAAAGTTTTCAGAGGCCAACTCCGTTCAGCGAGAATTCAAGGGATTTCTGGAGAACTTTAGAAAGTAAATGAAATTAAATTGAATTTTAAGGAATTCCGCAAGATTTAAAGGATTTTATTGATTCTCCAAGGATTTTTGAAGATTTTAACGGTTTTTGGGGAACTTTAATGAATAAGTTTAATTTAATTTATACTCAAGCGATTTTGAATGATTTCTACTTATTTTAATTGATTTTTACGATTTCAAAAGGTTTCAAGAGACGTTAAAAGATTCCAAGGGATTCGAAAAGATTACAACAATTTCAAGGGATTTTAAAGAATTTCTTAGGACTTTCAAGGATTCCAAGGGATTTCTAGAGAACTTTGGAAAATAAATGAAATTAAATTTCAAGGGATTCCTAGCACCTGAAGTGATTTCAAAGAATTTTTTAGGATTTCCAAAGATTGCAAGACATTCCCAGCGAACTTTGGAAAATAAATAAAATGCAATTTTAAGGGAATCCCAGCGATTCCAAAGATTTCATGGAATTCTAAGGTATTTTAACGAATTTCACCAGGTTTAATTTATTAAATCTCAAAGGATTTCAAGGAATTTCAAAGATTTCTAGAGATTTTGACGGTTTTTATGGAACTTTTATGAATAAGTTTAATTTAATCCATACTCAAGCGATTTTGAATGATTTCTACTTATTTTGATTGATTTTTACGTTTCCCAAAGATTTCAAGAACTTTTTTTCAGATTTTAAGAGACTTAAAAAATTCCAAGTGATTTCAAGGAATTTTGTAGGATTTCCAAAGATTTCAAGAGATTTCCAGAGAACTTTGGAAAATAAATAAAATGAAATTATAAGGGATCCTGGCTATCACAAAGTTTTCATGGGATTCTAAAGTGTTTCAAGGAATTTCACTAGGTTTGAAGGATTTTATTAAATCCCTAAGAATTTCAAGAATTTTCCAAGATTTCTAGGGATTTAAATAGAGTTTTTAGAGATCTTTAATGAATAAGTTTAATTCAATTTACATTTAAGGAATTTCAAATGATTTATACTTATTTCAATGAATTTTTACGATCTCCAAAGATTTTGAGGAATTTTAAGAGATTCCAATTGATTTCAAGAGTCTTAAAAAATTTCAAGTGATTTCAAAGAATTTTGTAAGATTTCCAAAGATTTTAAGAGATTCTCAAAGAATTTTGAAAAATAAATAAAATAAAATTTTGAGGGATTCCTAGCGATTCCAAAGATTACATGAAATTCTAAGGTATTTAAAGAAATTCCACCAGGTTTAAAAGATTTTATTGAATCTCCAAGGATTTCGAGGGACTTTAAAGATTCCTAAGGATTTAAATTGGATTTTTAGAGATCTTCAATGAATAAGTTTAATTTAATTTATATTCGAGGAATTTCAAATGATTTATACTTATTTTAATGAATTTTCACGATTTCCAAAAATTTCAAAAATTTTTTTTCAGAATTCAAGAACTTGAAAAATTCCAAGCAATTTCAAGAAATTTTGTGAGATTTCCAAAGATTTTGAGAGATTTCCAGAGAACTTTGGAAAATAAAAGAATTAAATTTTAAGGGATTCCTAGCGATTCCAAAGATTTCAAAGAATTTCAAGATTTTTCGAGAAATTACACAAGATTCAAAGGATTTTATTCAATCTCCAAGGATTTGAAAAATTTCAAGGGTTTTCAAAGATTCTTGGAGATTTGAACGGTTATTTTTAGACAAATTTAATGAATAAGTTTAATTTAATTAATATTCAAGAGATATTAGATGATTTCTACTTACTATAATGGATTTTTGAGATTTTCAAAGATTTCAAGAGATTTTAAGAAATACCGATGGATTTCAAAAGATTTAAAAATGTCAAGTGATTTCAAATAATTTTGAAGGATTTCCAATGATTTTAAGAGATTCCTAGAGAACTTTGGAAAATAAATTGTTGAATTTCAAGGGTTCTCGAAGATTTTGAGAGATTTGAAAGGCTTTTTTCAGATGAATTTAATGAATAAATTCAATTTAATTATATTCAAGGAATTTCAGATGATTTCTATTTATTTTAATGCATTTTTACGATTTTTAAAGATTTCAAGGGATTTGAAGGGATTCAGGGAATTTCTATAGAGTTCGAGAGAATAAATTAAATTGTATTTCAAGGGATTTCAAAGAATTGTTTAGGATTTCCAAAGATTTCAAGAGATTCCCATCGAACTTTGGAAATTAATTAAAATGTAATTTTAAGGGAATCCAAGCGATTCCAAAGCTTTCATGGAAACCTAAGACATTTCAAAGAATTTCACCAGGTTTAAAGGAATTTATTAAATTTCCAAGAATTTCAAGGAATTTCAAAGTTTTCTAGGCATTTAAATGGAGTTCTTAGAGGTCTTTGATGAGTAATTTTAATTTAATTTATATTTAAGGAATTTCAAATGATGTATACTTATTTTAATAAATTATTACGATTTTCAAAAATTTCAAGGGATTTTAAGAGATTCCTAGGGATTTAAATGTGGATTTTCGAGATTTTAAGGAATAAGTTTAATTCAATTTATATTCGGGGGATTTCAAATGATTTAAACTTAATTGATGAATTTTTACGATTTACAAAGATTGTAAGAGATTTCCAGAGAACTGTGGAAAATAAATAAAATGAAATTTTGAGGGATTCCCAGCGATTCCAAAGATTTCATGAGATACTGATACATTTCAAGGAATTTCACAAGACTTGAAGGATATTATTAAATCTCCAAGGATTTCAAGGATTTTCAAAGATTTTAAGGGATTTAAGGAAAGGCTTTCAAAGGATTTAAAAATGTCAAGTAATTTCAAATAATTTCGAAGGATTTTTTCAAAGTTTTTTTTTAGATTTAAAAAGATTTGAAGAGACTTAAAAAATTTTGAGTGATTTCAAGGAATTTTGTAGGATTTTCAAAGATTTCAATAGATTCTCAGAGAACTTTGGAAAATAAATAAAATTAAAATTTAAGAGATTCCTAGCGATTTCAACGATTTTATGAGATTCTAAGGTATTTCAAGAAATTTCACAAGATTAAAAGAATATTATTAAATCTCCAAGGATTTCAAGGGATTTCAAAGATTTCTAAGGATTCAACGGTTTTTAAAAGAATTTTAATGGATGAGAGTAATTATATTCATTTTCAAGGGATTTTGAACTATTTATACTTATTTAAATGCATTTTTACGGTTTCCAAAGATTCCAAGGGATTTTAAGGAATATCAAAGGATTTCAAGAGATTCAAATAATGTCAAGGGATTTCAATGATTTTTGAAGGATTTCCAAAGATTTTGAGGAATTTTTAGAGAACTTTTGAAAATAAATTGAATTAAATTGAATCACAAGGCATTCTTAGCGATCCAAAGATTTCAAGGAATTTTAAGGTATTTCGAGAAATTTCACAAGATTTAAAGGGTTTTATTCAATCTTCAAGGATATAAAAGATTTCAAGGCGTTCCAAAGATTCTTTGAGTTTTGAACGGTTATTTTTAGAGAAATTCAATGAATAAGTTTAATTTAATTTATATTCAAGGGATATCAGATGATTTCTACTTATTATAATGGATTTTTTAGATTTTCAAAGATTTCAAAGGATTCTGAGAGATACCAAAGGATTTGAAGAGATTTGAAAATGTCAAGTGATTTCAAATAATTTTGAAGGGTTTTCAAAGATTTCAAGGGATTCCTAGAGAAGTTTTGAAAATGAGTGAAATTAAATTGAATTTCAAGGTATTCTTAGCGATTCCGAAGATTTCAAAGATTTTCAAGGTATTTTGAGCAATTTCGTAAGATTTAATGGACTTTATTCAATGTCCAAGAATTTGAAAGATTTCAAGGGTCTTCAATGATTTTTGGATATTTGGACGGTTTTTAAAAAGAAATTTAATGAATGAATTTGATTTCATTCATATTCAAGTTAGTTGGGATGATTTCCAATAATTTTAAATTTTTTTACGATTTTCAAAGATTTCAAGGGATTTGAAGGGATTTCAGCGAATTCCTATAGAGCTTGAGAGAATAAGCTGAATTGTATTTCAAGGGATTTTAAAGCATTTTGTATGATTTCCAAAGATTTCAAGAGATTCCCAGAGAACTTTGTAAAATAAATTAAATGAAATTTTAAGGGATTCCTTGGGACTCCAAAGATTTCATCGGATTGTAAGGTATTTCAAGGAATTTCACCAGATTTAAATGATTTCATTAAATCTCCAAGAATGTAAAAGATGGCAAGTGTTTTTAAAGATATCTAGAGATTTAAACGGGTTTCTTAGAGATCTTAATAAATAAGTTTACCTTAAATTATATTCAAAGTATTTAAATGATTTCTACTTATTTTGAAGGATTTTTACGATTTTCAAAGGTGTCAGTGGAATTCAAGGGATTTAAACAAATTTCTAAAGAACTTAAGGGAATAATTAAAATTTTATTTTAATATGTACCCCTCGATTTAAGGATATTTTATGAAGCAATATATTGAAATTCGATATCCATCTTTTCTCTCTTTTTTGGTGTGGAATTTCGCAGTAGAATGAAAAAATACAACTCAATTTTGCAAAAGTATGTCGATCCCCCAATTTTTTCCCCGACCTATTAAATTCGTATTCCAGGCGGAAAAGTTCAGGAGAATAGAAATCACCCCCTTTGGCTTTGGCGGAACAAATGAGCGTTAGTTGGTGAAAATAGAAGCCTTGTCCAGCGAATCCAATTAATTTGAGAAAAATGACCCTTATTGGCGAATATCGAATTACATTTCTCGTTCTGATCCATGCGGGATTTCCTGCCTTGAATTTCCCAGGGAAAGGGGATACTAACTACGTATTCCGTAACCCAACAAATAATACTAAGCGCACTCAGCCCCGAGTAATTATTCGGATTCCACTGTCCATAATGATCAGGGTCTCAGAGAAGAGGAATAATGTTTCCTAAAGATCGAAATAAAATCTACTTTCTTATGAAAAATTTTTTGTTTACTAAAAAAGAACACCCAAAAAGTTTACAAATCAAAAACAGACTTTGAGACTACCTGTTTTTTCGGCTCATTGGAGGCAGATGTACAATAAATGTACACAACAGGAAGAAAAAAGAGGGAAAAAAAGAAAGTCAACCAAAACCATCCTCACACTTTTTCTTTTCTTCGTCTTTTTTATACTACTGGGACCCAACATGTTTCGAAGACAATTTAGACTTCTTCATCATTTGTAGGAAGAACAACAGGTATAAAATTGATAAATTGTTAGATTAGAAAAATATTGTTCTTACCTGAAAATAAAACAGATATGATTAAAAGTAATTTTAGTTTTTTTTAAATACATATTTCCTACATTACTTGAAAATTGAAAATTTGACAAAGGCGAATAATTCTGAATGAATCCCAAATTCAGATCCTTTAATTTTTTAATTAGAAATTAATTCCCACAATTTCTAAATTATGACACTAAACAAAAGTCATTAAATCCAATTAATGATTCCATCTCAAACTCTGTTGCATCTAGCAAGATCTCTTCTTGAATTAATAGCTTTGTTACCTTCCCTCTTTATATTTGTCAATGTTGAAAAAACACAAGAGCACAAACACTTTTGTTTAAGGTTATTTTTTTAACTCTTTTTTATATGATAGGAAAAAGTTCATAAAAAACCTATGCTCTATAGTAATAAATTTTTTTTTCGGAATACAGAGGTCGAAGCGAACTGTCTGATGTCGCGACATATACTAAGCTCTTAACCCAGAGAAATTTTCATATTCTAACGCAAGCATTTTAGATACACTTGTACAAAATTTACGACGTACAACTTTAGAACTCGGGCGAAACTGTCGTTTTTTCTGCAATATCGTCCAAACCCCAACCTCTTGTAAAAGACCGATGTTAGAAAATTTTCAAAAGACTTCATGGAATTTATTTAGATCATTTTAGCCTTAAAAATCAAGATCTAGAGAATACATACTTCTGACAAATTTATTTAGTATTTATAAGTACCAATATGACATTATGATTATATGAACAAAATGTTCAATAAAGTCAAGAATAGAGTAGATATAAGAAAGTTTTAAATTTTAATTAGTTATAAAATTAAAAATTGTACGTAAAACCTTATGGCAACCTTTTTTTTGATAAGTACCAGGTTAACATTTAAATAAGTTGTACAAATGAAAAACCTGAAAAAATTATCACAAGATTTATGTACACAGAACATGGGAAATGAAGGAGAAAGATCATAGTGCCAAGATCAAATTTTGTGGGTTGATTAAGAACCAATCTATTCAGATTATTGCATTTTTCAAGAAGAAAAAGGTGATAATCCAAACAAATGTTAACCTGGTACTTATCGAAAAATAAGGTTGCCATAGGTTTTACATACATTTAATCAATGAAATTATACCCTCTTTGCCTACAAAAAATGGTTTTCTGAGGAAGATGCCATATTGACAACATGTGCACATTATGTACCATTGTGTACTTCATTTACATTGTCTCTAATCTTATGAATTCTTACAGATATTTTTGATTTCAAATATTAAATATACTTTCAGTTTTTGTTTCAATTTTTTACAACTCATTGAAATCTTAACCTGGCACTTATCCTAAAATTAGATTGCCAAAAGGTTTTACATACATTTTTCATTTTAATTACAAATTAGAATGTTAACCTGGTACTTATCGAAAAATAAGGTTGCCATAGGTTTTACATACATTCAATCAATGAAATTATACCCTCGTTGCCTACAAAAAATGGTTTTCTGAGAAAGATGCCATACTGACAACATGTGCACATTATGTACCATTGAGTACTTCATTTACATTGTCTCTAATCTTATGAATTTTTACAGATGTTTTTCATTTCAAATATATTTAATATACTTTCAGTTTTTTCAATTTTTTACAACTCATTAAAATGTTAACCTGGCACTTATCATAAAATAAGGTTGCCAATAGGTTTTTACATACATTCAGGGAAAAGAGACGATACCCGCGTTGCCTACAAAAAAGGAATTCTGAATATAATGAATCATCGTGAAAGCATTAAATCTAATGCATATCTTATCATGTACCATTGTGTACTGTATTTTGACTAACATTTATATGTTTATAAATTTCATAATTCTTATGGTTTTTATGATTTTTCAGATGCTTATGTATTTTTCTGTATCTATTTTAGATTTTCATATATCTTCTCTATTCTTGACTTTATTGAACATTTGGTAAATATAATCATGTCATATTGGTACTTATAAAAACTCAATAAATTTGTCAGAAGTATGTATTCTCTAAATCTTGTTTTTAAAGGCCTAGAATGATCTGAATGAATTTCACGAAGTCTTTTGAAAATTTTCTAACATTAGTCTTTTACAAGAGGTTGAGGTTTGGACGATACTGCCGAAAAAAACGACAGTTTCGCCCAAGTTCTAAAGTCGTACGTCGTAAATTTTGTACAAGTGTATCTGAAATTCTTTTGTTAAAATATGATAATTTCTCTGGGTGTAGAGTTTAGTATATGTCGCGACATCAGACAGTTCGCTTCGGTCTCTGTATTTCGAAAAAAAATTTACTACTATAGAGCATAGGCTTTTTGTGAACTTTTACCTATCATATAAAAAAGAGTCAAAAAACAATAACCTTGAACAAAAGTGCTTGTGTTCTTGTGTTTTTTCAACATTGACAAATATAAAGAGAGAAGGTAACAAAGCTATTAATTCAAAAACAGATCTTGCTAGATACAACAGAATTTGAGATTGAATCATTAATTGGATATAATGGCTTTAGTTTTGTGTCATAATTTGAGAATTGCGGGAATTAATTTCCAATCAAGAAACTAAAGGATCTGAATTTGGAATTTATTCAAAATTATTCGCCTACGTCAAATTTTCAATTTTCAAGTAATGTTTGAAATATGTACCAAAAAAACTAAAATTACTATCAACCATATCTGTTTTATTTTTAGGTAAAATCAATATTTTTCTAATCTAACAATTTATCAATTTTATACCTGTTATTTTTGCTATAAATTACCCCTGATGAGGAAGTCTGAATTGGCTTCAAAACATGTTGGGTCCCCAGTAGTATAAAAAATACGGAGAAAAGAAAGAGTGTGAGGATGGTTTTGGTTGACTTTCTTTTTTTCCCTCTTTTTTCTTCTTGTTGTGTACATTTATTGTACATCTGTCTCCAATGAGCCGAAAAAACAGGTAGTCTCAAAGTCTATTTTTGAATTGTGAACTTTTTGGGTGTTCTTTTTCAGTACA
>JAUMHM010000072.1:24434136-24451250 GCA_032362435.1 Melikaiella ostensackeni
AAAAAAAATCTTGACGTATGCTTGAAGTCGAAAGCATTAAAGTCAAATTTTTGGAAATCTTCCTACTACATACAATGTTGTCATTGAATCTTTTATTAATGTTTCTGAATGGCCAGTTTTAATTTAGTCAAGGATGTGGCAATGATCTTAGAATAATAATTAATCAAATCAATACACTACGACCAACAATACAATTTATACAACGGTATACCTCTTTATGAATTCTATCGTTTTAAGTCTTTGGCTTTCAATATTTCAGTACTTAATGAGCGGTTGAGCAAAAGGCTACAAATGGAAAAATATGTCCACGTGGACTTTGGTCGAGCCCCCCGGATCCGGTCCCCGTCGTGGACAATCATGGACTCCCCTCCCCCCCCCCCCACCATCCCAAAACTGTCCACGTGATATATAGACGGCCCCTTATCTGATATTTATATTTCCGAACAGGACTGTATACTTAAATATGGTTTTTATATTAAAAAACAATTGTAAAATCTATTTTCTTCAATTCAATTATAAAATGGATAGGCCTCTTTACTCAATTTTAAGTTACACAAATAAATCTGCAATATGTCTAATAAAAATCAACCCACCTGGAGTGAATTTGACACCAAACCACACAGACATTGGCATGCATCCATGATGGATAACATGAAGCGTGGAGATGTGGTCGTACTTCTTTCTCAGGACGAAGAAGATCGTGTCCATGAATTCCGTGAACTTGGAAAAATAATACCACCAGCATCCTCTCGCCATCCTCATAGCCAAGGGACTCCGCGAGTAATCAACAGGCTGACACCTGAAGGAATATTGTCCTCCCCATCCAGAGACTAATGACTGTAATATTCAAAATCACAAGTTATGAAAATCTCAGAAACAAGGACGCGGATTTTCCATCTACGCATCTAGTTACAAAATTGCAATGCAGTAGATCATGGCTTTTCCTAATTATCCTATCATTACCTCATAAAAGAGCCACGATGAGAATAACACTTGGAAGAGGTTGTAGTAGATCATGGTCTTCCTTAACTCAAATGGCTTTCTATTTTCCATAAGTTTGGGCCCCAGTCGTTTGACAAAATAAGCGTAGGAAAGACATATTATCAACGTAGGGAAGGGACTGCTCATCAGAAACCAATCATTGACCCTTGGGTCACTTTTGTTGTCCATAAGGTCTCTGTAGACATCGTATATTTTCTGAACTACTTGCGTCATCTGGAAATAGGCAAAAGCATTGTCAAGATGCGGTTTGCTAAATAGGCGAGAGGAATATAATTATGACGATACATACATAAATTTTAGATATAGATGCACTGAGCCAAATGTTTGTTTGATTTAAACAAATTTTATCTGAATCAAGCAAATTTTTTCTTTGATATGGAGCCAAACAAATGTTTGTTTGATTCAATGAAATTCTTTATTTGACCTTATTTATATAATTTAAATAAATTTTCATTTTGATCAAATAAATTTCTTCTTTAAATTAAATAAAGTTCTTGTTTACTTTGAAAATTTATTGTTTTAAACGGAGTAAGAATTTTGTTTTTCAATCTTTATTAAATTTTATAAATAAATTTCAAAAATTTTCAATTTAATGGTTAAGAAGTGGTAACAGTAAGACACCCACTTTTTGGGTGGGAATGAGGAGCCCCCTAATCATCACCCCCTCTTGTGAGATCCAATGCACGCGAGTGGGCGGGTAGCATGACGAAGCCGCGCCAGTCGCGCACCCGCGATTAGTGATCTCCCCGAAGAATGATCAGACTGGAAGAAGTTGTTGTGCGGGAAAAAATCACAAGATCTGAGAAATTATTTTAGGTAAGGAAAGTAGAGAAAAAGAGTGGAAAGGGGTTAGTGGGGTCGAAAATGAAAATTACAGGTAGGTCAGAGGTGGCAGGTCGTCGCGGCGTCCCCGATCTGGGTGACTTATTTTATGAGAAAGTCTTTTGGCATCGCGTGTTTGCGAAGAGGATCATAATCATATTTTCCTAGAGAGGAAATATGTTCAAAAGGCGATAGTGATGCAGATTCGTAAAATTCAGTGGCGGTTTCTTTGACATACTCTGAAACGTATAGTAATTGAAATTGTCTGTGACGGCACTGAAGCATGTTTCAGGCGCCTTTATATGCACTTTATAGTCTTCAATGTGAGAAAGCCTGCTCTGCGCCCATAGCGTCCTTTCTTAGGAACTATCGTATCTCCATTTTACGGATTATATTTTTTATTTGAATGAAACAAATATTTGCATAAACTCAAATATATTTAATTCAAGCAAATCCTTTATTTAAACCAAACAAATCGTATCAAGCAAATTATTTGTTTGAATCAATAAGGTAGATATTTTTCATTTATTTAAGTTAAATAAATGTTTTGTTAATTCAAACAAAATATTGATTTCTTTCAATCATATGATATCAAACAAACAGTACACAAGAAATTATCATAAGGAAATAGATTTCATTTCGATCTTTAAGAAATTTTAAAAGAGAGACATTAAGCGAAGATTGGTTCCAATCTGCAGGGTTGCCTATGAATACTTAAGATTTCTTTTAATTGAGGTTGTTAATGATTAACTCAATTTACCGTGAGATATCTATTTTACTTAAATATATATATTTTAAAAAATTTTAAGAACGTTAGTAATTTTTTAGAAATTGTGTTATTCGTTTGGATTATTACCTTTTCTTTTTGAAAACTGGAATAATCTGAATAGATTGATTCTAAATCAACCCACAAAAGAGGAATGATGTTTCTTAAAGATCGAAATAAAATCTACTTTCTTATGAAAAATTTTTTATGTACTAACGCCCAAAAAATTCACAAGTCAAAAATAGTCTTTGAGACTACTCGCTTTTTCGGCTCCTTATAGACGAATGTACAATAAATGTACAGTAAAAAAAAGAAGGAGAAAAAATAAAGAGTCAACTAAAATCATTTCACACTCTTTCTTTTCTCCGCCTTTTTTATACTACTGGGGACCAACATGTTTTAAAGCCAATTTAGACTTCTTCATCAGGGCCCGACTAAAAAAAGACCCATTGGCATCCCGCATAAAGTCCTGCTAAACTACTAGGTACGAAACAAATCAGTACTCAAGTACCAACTTTCTTGAAACTTTTTAAAATTCCAAATAGCGACAAAAGTAACAAAAAAGTCTCACATCATTTTTTTCTCGAGCAGATTTTTTTAAGACCAAAGTCCCGGAAAAGTTCCACTTAATTTCTTTTCTGAAATTTTACAAGTCCTATATAATTTATGGGACAATAGTACTAGAAAAGATCAATTTAATTTTTTTTTCGAAATTTGTACAAGTGCTGTGGGATTGATGTTCCAAAAAAGTATTGCTCAAATAGAACTAAAGTACCAAAAAAGTTCTAAATATGTCCCATTTTACAAAAACATTTTTAGGACTAATGTACCGGAAAAGTCCCACATAATTATTTTTAAGCAGGACTTTTTTAGGGCTAAAATACCGGAAAAGTTCAGTTTCATTTTTTTACTTGTTTTGAGGGTGTTTCGTTTAGGAAAACAGTAC
Organism: Melikaiella ostensackeni; assembly: GCA_032362435.1. Classification (NCBI taxonomy): domain Eukaryota; kingdom Metazoa; phylum Arthropoda; class Insecta; order Hymenoptera; family Cynipidae; genus Melikaiella; species Melikaiella ostensackeni. Next base: position 24,437,673 of record JAUMHM010000072.1, read on the forward strand.
CGGAAAAGTCTCACATAATTTTTTTTGAGCAGGACTTTTTCAGGACTCAAGTACCGGAAACATCCCACTTAATTTTTTTAGCAGAACTTTTTTAGGACTAAAGTACTGGCAAGGTTCCACTCAATTTTTTTTGAAAAATTTTCAAGTTCTAAAAAATTTATAGGATGAAAGTACTAGAGGAGTATCATTTTATTTTATTTTTGAAATTCGTACAAGTGCTGATAGGATTTATATCCCAAAAAATACTGCTTAAATAGAACTCAAGTACCAAAAAAGTTCTAAATATGCCCCATTTACCAAAACATTTTTAGGACTAATGTATCGGAAAAGTTGAACTTACATTTTTTTGAGGAGGATTTGCTTAGGACAAAAGTATTGGAAAAGTCCCACATAATTTTTTTTTGAAGCAGGACTTTTTTATAACTAAAGTACCGAAAATGTCTCACTTAACTTTTTTTGAGCAGGACTTTTTTAGAACCAAAGTACTGGAAAAGTTCCACTTAATTTTTCCTTTGAGCAGGACTTTTTTATGACTAAAGTACCGGAAATGTCCAGTTTAATTTTTTTATTTGTTTTGAGGATGATTTGTTTAGGAAAAAAGTACTGCAAAAGTCTCACGTAATTTTTTTTTGAGCAGTACTTTTTCAGGACTAAATATCGGAAAAATCCGACTTAATTTTTCTTGAGCAGAACTTTTTTAGGACTTAAGTTCCGGTAAAGTCCCACTCAATTTTTTTTTTAATTTTCAAGTTCTAAGTAATTTACGGGATAAGAGTACTAGAAATGTACGATTTTATTTTTTTCGAAATTTGTTGAAGTGCTAATGGGACTTGTGTCCAAAAAAGATACTGGTGAAATAGGATTAAAGTGCTCAATAGGACCAAGGTACCAAAAATTTCAAAATATATCCCGTTTTCCTAGGACTTTTTAAGATTAAAGTACTGGAAATGTCCAGTTTAATTTTTTTGTTTGTTTTGAGGATAATTTGTGTAGGAAAAAAGTACTGGAAAAGTCTCACATAATTTGTTCTTAAGCAATACTTTTTTAGGACTGAATATCGGAAAAATCCGACTCAATTTTTTTTTAGCAGAACTTTTTTAAGACTTAAGTCCCGGTAAAGTCCCACTCAATTTTTTTTTCAATTTTCAAGTTCTAAGTAATTTGTGGGACAAAAGTACTAGAAAAGCACCATTTTATTTTTTTCGAAATTTGTACAATTACAAAGGGACACAGTTTGAACTTTTTTGGTACTCTAGTCCTATTCGAGCAGTACTTTTTTTGGACATAAATCCTATCAGCACTTGTACGAAATTCGGCAAAAATAAAATGAACTTGTCTAGTACTTTCGTCTTATAAATCACTTAAGCCTTGTAAAATTTGCAATAAAAAATCAATTCGATTTTTCCGGTACTTTAGTCCTAAAAAAATTAAGCTCAAAAAAAGTATGTGGGACTTTTACGATACTTTTGTCCTAAACAAGTTCTCCTTAACACAAAACAAAATTTAAATAGAAATTTTTCGGCACTCTAGTCCTAAAAAAATTCCTCCTCAAAGAAGACAAAATTCAAGAGGGACTTTTCCGGAACTTTAGCCCCAAAAAAGTCCTGCTCGGAAAAAGGAATTAAGTAAGGCTTATTCGGTACTTTAGTTCTAAATAAGTTCTGCTAAAAAAGAGAAATTTAGTAAGATACTTCCTGTACTTTAGTTTTAAAAAATTTCTCCCCGAAACAAAACAAAGTTTAAGTGGGATTTTTCCGGAACGTTAGTCAATTTCGACAAAAATAAAGCTACTTTTTTTAGTACTTTTTTCCCATAAATTATTTAGGCCTTGTAAAATTACAAAAAAAAACAGTGAGATTTTTCTGGTACTTTAGTCCTATCTTTAAAGAATTTTTCAGGATTTTCAAAGATTTCAAGATATTTATAGAGAACTTTGGAAAGTAAATGAGAATAATTTGAACTTCAACGGATTTTTAGCGATTCCAAGGATTTCAAGGGATTTGAAGGTTTTCCATGAAATTTCACAAGATTTAAATGATTTTGTTAAGTTTTCAAGGATTTGAAAGATTTCAAGGGATTTCACAGAATTCCAGAGATTTGAACGGTTTTTTAGATAACTTTAATGAAAAACTTAAATTTACTTCAGGTTCAAATGATTTTTACATATTTTCATGAATTTTTATGATTTTCAAAGATGTCAAGGGAATTTAAGTTATTTCAACGAATTTCTATAGAACATGAAGAAATAAGTTAAATTTTATTGTAAGGGATTTCAACAATTTTAAGGAATAAGAAGGAATCACAAAAATTTCAAGCGATGCACAGGTATTTCAAGGAGTTTCACAAGATTTATTAAATCTCCAAGGACTTCAAGGGGTTTCAAAAATTTCAAGGGCTTTTAACGGTTTCTTAAAGAACTTTAACGTTAAAATTTGATTTAATTCACATCCAACGGATTTCGAATCATTGACCATTATTCTAATGGATTGTCACGATTCCCACAGATTTCAAGGGCTTTTAAGGGATTTCAACGAATTTCTAGAGAACTTAAGGACATAAATTTAATTTTATTTCAAAAGAAATCTACGGATTGCAACAATTTCAAGGGAGATGAAATTAAAAAGTTTCAAATTTCAAAGATTTTAAAGATTTTTTTTTCAAAGATTCCAAAGAATTCCAGAAAATTTCAAATATTTCAAGGGATGTCAAAGAATTTCGCAGGATATCCAAATTGATTTTAGGTGATTTTACAAATTTCAAGGGATTTCCGGAGAACTTTAGGGAATAAATTTAATATATTTTATTATCCAGGGATTTCAAATCATTCCTATAGATTTCGGACTATTTCGAAGATTTTATAGATTTCAAAGTAATACAAAAGGGCACAAAAGATTCCAAGGAACTTCTACGGATTTTAACATATGTATTTCAAAGATTTTAATCGATTTAAAAATATTCTCAAAGATATCAAGGGATTTCAAGATACTCGAAAGGATTTTCATGGATTTCAATGAAATCTTGAAGCGATTTTGAAGATATCAAGGGGATTCACAGATTTTTTTCTGTGTAAAGTTTATTTGTGCAGAATCGTATTTATTCCAATACTGATTATTCTAAAATTGTTTTCTATATAATAATGTTTTATACTGAATTTCCTGTAATGCATGAAATAATTTGCAATCTCATGCAATATTTTTCACTCACTTATTTGCAATCTTTTGCAATCCCGTGCAATCTTTGAAGTTTTCAGTTTAAAACCAAATTTTTCAAGTTATAATTTCGAGGGGTACAAATTAACTGGACACGTATTGAAGTTTGGAATTTGGAAACGTTTAAACTATTGTAACTTCATATTTCTAATCTTTCAATCTGAAGCTTTCAAAAATTAAATTTTTTAAATCGAAATGTCCAAATGTGAATTTTTTAAAAAGAAACCCTTATAAATTTTCAAGCGTTCAAACAATAACGTAACTTTGAATTTCTATATTTTGAAGTTGACAGGGTCCAAGAGAAGCCTTCAAAATTATAAAACTTAAACGATCCATTTGGAAATTTGGAAATTTTTATTTACCTAAAATTGTATGAAGAAACCATTTCGTGCTTAAAATTCGAGAAGCTTTTAAATTTTGAGGCTATTAAATTAGAAAAATGTTCCTGTTTTAGATTTGAAAGTCCTTAACATTTCGAGAATGGTTTAAATTTGGAATTTTTAAAATAAATAATGGTTGAAATTTGAAAGCTTTTGGTTCTGAGTGGCCCAATATTTATAATTTTCATTTCGGCAGGTCTTAATATCGACACAGCCAATTCGGGAACTTTTTAATTTCAAAGCATTTAACTTGGATGGGTTCTAATTTCAACTCTACCTATTTAAAATCGTTCAAATTTCCATATTTAAAACTGCAAGGTTTCAAAGAAAGCCTTAAAAATTCCAAAGCATTCAATTTTAAAATTAAAATTTTTTCTATAAAACTATATGAATAAATCCTCTGCTTATATTAAATTTAGAAGGCCTTAAATTTCCTTGCATTTTTGAAACCTAGAAATGTTCAATATTTCATAATGTTTAAATAATAAAATTATCAATCTGGGAAGGTTCAAAATACGAATAAAAAAAAAAATTTTCAAATTGAAAAGCTTTTGATTTTGGAGGGTCCAATTGCAGAAGTTATAATTTTGAAGGGTCCTAATTTCAATTCGAAAGTGTCTAAACAACGACGTTGCCAATTCGGAAAAATTTTAATTTCAAAGCTTTCAATTTGGATGGGTTTGATAAACTGCAACTCTACTCATTGAAAAACGTTCAAATTTTCATATTTAAAAACTAAAAGGAGTCAAAAGAAGCTTCAAAATCCCAAAACGTTCAATTTTGAAGGTTTCAAATTTTTATATAAAACTATAAAAACTAAACTTCTGCTCATTTTAAATTCAGGAGGCTTTTAATTTTTTTTCTTTTCCAAAATTCAGATATCTCAAATGTTTTGAAGTGTTTAGATGAAAAAATTCTCAATCTGGAAAGGCTCAAATTTCTAAAAAAAGGAATTATTCGAATGAGAAAGCTTTTGATTTGGGGGGGGTCCAATTGTAGAAGTTTCAATTTTGAAGGGTCCTAATTTTAATTTGAAAGTGCCTAAACATCACGCTACCATTTCGGAAATATTTTAATTTCAGTGCTTTTAATTTGGATGGGTTTGATAAATTGCAACTCTACTATTTGAAAAAGGTCATATTCTCATATTAAAAAACTAAGAGGGGTCAAAACAAGTTTCAAAAATCCCAAAAGTTTCAATTTGGAAGGTTTCAAATTTTTATATAAAATTATATAAATTGAATTTCTGCTTATTTCAAATTCAAGAGGCTTTTAATTTTCTTTTTTTTTTTTGAAATATCGAAATCTTAAATGTTTCGACGTGTTTAAGTGATAAAATTATTAATCTAGAATGGTTCATATTTTGAATAAAAAAGGGATTATTTAAGGGTACCAATTTAAATTTGAAAGGGTCTAAATATCAACGCTGCCAAATCGGAAACCTTTAAGCTTCATAACTTTTAAAGTCCTAATTTGAACCCTATTTGAAAACGTTAAAATTTCCATGTTTTAGACAGAAGGGTCCAAATGTAACTCGACATTTGAAGTTTCCAAACCTACAAAATTTCAAAGCGTTCATTTTCAAAATTTTTGAATTAGAACCGTCGAAATGTGAAATTTTTAATTTTGAAAATTTCCAATCATCATAATTTATAAGGTCAACATTTTATCAATTTTTAATTAAAAATGTTCTATTTTCAATAAACTCCTCAACTGATAAGGCTAAAATTTATTTTGAAAATTTAGATTAAATTCCGATATTTATTATCAGCTTATTCAAAATTTAAATTCCAATAATATTTTACCTGTATAGTTTCATAAAGACGAACAATACAAGGATGTTGCAGCATGGAAAGCAATTTCGCCTCTCGAGTCAAATTTTTCATCACGTAACTTTGGCGAATTTCCCTCGTGTCGATTATCTTTATAGCCACCTGCAAATAACAAGGAAAATTATTCAAATTTTAAATCGCTCTAAAATAGTGACATTAAAAATACCAAATTAAATATTTAAAAAATTTTTTGGCTAGCCCCAGGTTGACCGTACGGTCAGCCGCTAGCTAGACCGTCTAGTCACAAGTAAATAAATAAATAGTACACGGTGCATAGTGAATAAATAATGACTGATATATAAGTAGCAAATAATAAATAATCAACAGAAGACGGAATAAAATTTATATTTACTTCTAAAACCTGGTGTTCCAAATTTTATGGACCATACTGTGTGGAAAGGTTTTTTAAAAAAGAATCTGAACTACCGCACGTTATGCATTCGCCTTATTAGAAAAGAGAGTTAGTTACTCATTCGTTCATGTCATGGCAGGCTGACCAATATTAGACCTGGGCCAGACTAGATTGTTCAGTCGCTAGGAAAAAGAAAACACTTGTTTTAATAGTGTTAATTACTTTTGTTTCATTTTTTTAGATACCTCTAAAAATCATGTCATTCTACACACCCTATCAGTTTTTCAAAATCTGTAAAAAAGATTTGGTGACTGAACTTAGATATTTGTTCGTTCTTGGAAACCTGATTATCACCAAATCTGGGCCAGACTAGTTTGATCAGCGTCAGACTTGGGCCATATCAGACTTTCTGGACTATCCGGTCTAGATAAACCAGACCTGAGCCAGACCAAGGGGAGACCTGGGGCAGATCAGACCTTCCAGACTAGACAGTCTAGATAAAGCCAGACATGAGCCCGACTTGACACTATACTGCCATGAAATTATTCCGCACAGGTTCGATAATATATTTACCTCGCGCTACGTGTTCGCTTTTTCTACTTCATCCACATTTGGGCATAAACCTTTCAAATCTAGTGATCAAACCGTCGTCAACTGTAATTTGGTAATTGTGAATTCTTTTTTGTTAAAACTCCTTCAGCTTCAATGAATACATTCTCATCACATGTCAATAATGACGACAGAGTCGACAACGACAAGGACGACAACAACGGCAAAAGTGACAACGAAAACGACGACAACAATGATAACGTAAACGATGAAGTCGACGACAACAAAGACGACGACAGCGATGACAACGTCAACGACGACAACAACGCCAACGACGACGACGGCGACAACGACAACGTTGACGTCGACGACGACGACGACAATAACGACGACGGTGGTAACGTCAACGACGTCAGCGACGACGAAAACGGCAACGATGACGACAACGACAATAACGACGGCGACGACAACAGCAACGACGACGAAGACGACAACAATGATAACGACGACAACGACAATAACGACGGCGACGACAACGGCGACAACGACGACAACGAAGACAACCACAACGACGTTTTGAGTAGAAAAATAAGCTTCTTGGTAAAAATTTCATCATTTTAGTTGAATGTTTATTTCTTTGGTTGAAAATGTAAGTATTTTTTCGAAAATTCCTTTTTTAGTTAAAAATTAAACCACTCCATTTTTGGTTGAAAATATATGTTTATTAGTGGAAAATGTTTTTTCTTGACAGAAGATTCATTTTTTTTAACTGAAAATAAAATTATTCCATTTTTGAATGAAAATTAATTTTCTTTATTGAAAATTCATATCTAAATCGTCTTACGTAATTTGTGGATGACCCCAAAGTACAAATTTCGCAATTGAAATACATATTTCATTTTTGATTTGAAACTGATGTTTTTGAATTGAAAATTCACGCATTTTGTTAAAAATTCGTCTGTTTTTATGAAAAATTAATTTTCTGAACTAAAATTTCAACTATTCTATTTTTGGTTGAAAGTTTATCTTTTTTAGTTTTTTTCCATGTATTTTGTTGATGAATCGTCTTTTTTAGTAGAAAATTAATCTTGTTAGTAAAAAGTTCGTCTTTTTAGTTGAAAATTTAATTATTTCGTTACAAACTCTTTTTTTGGTTGAAAATTCATTACTTTAGATGAATATTAGTTTTTTTAGTTGAAAATGTAACTATTTTGTAAAAAATTCGTTTTTTGGATCGAAAATTTATCTTTTTTTGTTAAAAATTCATGTATTTTGTTGAAAATTCGTCTACTTTGGTGGCATATAATTCTTCTTGGTTGAAAATTCATCTTTTTTAGTTCAAAACTCAAATATTTGCTAGAAAATTTATGTATTTTGTAAGAAATTCGTCTATTTTTGTAGAAAATCAATTTTCTTGATTAAAAATACAGCTTTCTGGTTGAAAATTAATCTTCCTGGTCCAAAATTTATCTTTTTGTTTTAAAATTCAAATATTTGGTTACAAATCCATTATTTTGGTTGATGATTCATCATTTTAATAGAAAATTCATTTCTTCGGTTAAAAATTCAACTATTTTATTGAAAATTCGTTTTTTTGGTCGAAATTTCATTTTTTCAACTGAAAATTTAACTATTCCATTTTTTATGGTAAATTTTTTTTTAGTGGAAAATTTGTCTATGTTTGTAGAAAATTAATCTTCTTCACTGGAAATTTATCTTTTTGATCGGCAATTCGACCATTTTGTTGGAGTATCGTGTTTTTTTGAGTCGAAAATTGATTTTTTCAACTGAAAATTTAACTATTTCACTTCTTGGTTGAAAATGTATCTTTTTTAGTTGATAATTTGTTCAACTAGAAATTTAATTATCTCATTTTTGGTTTAAAATCCATGTTTTAAACTTGAAAATTCGCGCATTTTGTTGAAAGTCGTCTATTTTTGTGAAAAATTAACTTTCTCGATTGAAAACTATTCTTTTTGGTTAAAAATTTAACCATTCTGTTGAAATATCGTATTTTTTGTGTAGAAAATAAATTTTTTCAACTGGAAATTTAACTATTTCATTTTTGCTTCAAAATTGAGGTTTTTTGTTTAAAAATTCACGTATGTATTCAGTTGATAAATCGTCTTCTTGGGTAGAAAATTAATCTTCTTGGTTGGAAATTCATCTTTATGGTTGAGAATTTCAGTGTTTCGTTAAAAATTCCTTATTTTAGTTGAAAATTCAAAATTTTAGTTGAATATTTATTTCTTTTGTTAAAAATTTAACTATTTTTTTGAAAATTTATTTTTGTTGGTGTAAAACTTATCTTTTTTATTTGAAAATTCATGTATTTTGTTAGAAATTCGTCTTTTTTTGTAGAAAATTAATTAATTAGGCAAATAAGTAAGAAAAAAAAATTTGATACAAAAATGCGTATACCTATAAGGTGTCAGAAAGAAAGTCCAAACTGAATTTAAACTTTAGTTGTATGAGGTATGTATGTATCTTTCACATTTAATCTTAAATTCATGTGCAGGCACATAATATTTTATTTCTGCCAAGACGGCATGCACACAAGGAGATGCGAATTGAATATTTGGTCTTTCTCCCTCTCTCTTTTTCAGTTGCTTTGATGTGTGTGAGTGCCGGAGGCAGTAATTCGTTCAAACTTAAGCGATTCGAGTGTCGGGACTTTGTGAGGGCGATTTTGCAGGGGTGTGAAGGAGAAATCGAAGCAGGGTCTTCACAAAGGATGTGCGATGAATTGAAATGTTGACTTAACACAATATTTCTGCAGTTATGTTACATACGTCCCAATGCGATCCCATGACGATTGCATTTGTGCCAGGAGGAAAATTTCTATACACACGAATGATCCTGTTGATAGTTCTATTGTATTTGAATTTATAAGCCATTATCTTCCAATTGTCCAGAATTTAATGCTTTTGTAGTTTAGGGTCCCAATTCTATGAGCTTAGAAAATAAAAGACTCAAAATCTGCAGACTCGATAGAAAACGCTTCAATCAGGAGAATTAGTGAAACGTGGTCCTTCGAGCCGGATCCGGACTTCACCATTCCTTATTTCTACCGCTTAAGTAATTTATGTACAATTTGCGGATAACTATTTATGATTCACGGTTTACAATTTACAATTTACATTTCAAGCTTTTACATTTTATCACGTTTTTTATTTTAAATTTCAACACATTTAACTTACAAGAATTTTACAAAGTGCAAATTATACTTTGAAATTATCTGCGATTCAAACTTGAATCGTTAAACAACATTCAATTCCTAAAGCATGCAATGTTTCAGCATTATTGATTTGTAAGCGATCAAATGTTAAAAATTTTTATTTTCATTTTTAAAGGTTTTTAATTCAGAGTTCTACAAATTAATACTTCAACAATAATAAATAACGGCTTTAAACTGAAATTCTCCGAAATTTAATCCATCCTCTTTTAATATTTATCGTCTACGAAGTGTATTTTGTTTTTCTGTTCTAATTTATTCAAAATTAAACACGTGCTGCTTGGAAATATTAAAATTCAGAGACTTTGGTTTGGTGCGAAATATGATATTTCGAGCCGGATCCAAATTTCACTATTCCTAATTTCAACCGTTGAAGTAGTTTATAATTTACGGTTTAAAATTCATAATTTACGATTTACAATCTACAATTGAACCTTTTATTTATCATCATTTTTTATTTTATCATGCTTTCCATTTTCAATTTCAACACCTATAATTTACAAGCAATTCACCAATTACAATTTAAACTTTCAAACTTTCTGCGAATTAAACCTCAATCGTTAAACTACATTCGATTCTGACAACTTTTAATTTTTTAGCCTCAATCCACTTCTCTTAATATTTATCGCCTTTGAAGTGTATTTTGTTTTTCCGTTTTAATTTATTAGAAATTAAACATCTGTGAATCAGAAATATTAAAATTCAGAGCCTTTAGTTTCGTGCGAAACGTGGTCCTTCGAGCCGGATCCAGACTTCATCATTCCAAATTTCAATCGTTGAAGTAGTTTACAATTTACGGATTACAATTCACAATTTGTGATTTACAATCTACATTTAAGCCTTTTACATTTTATCATGCTTTCTATTTCCAATTTCAACACCTTCAATTTAAAAGCAAATCACAAATTACAATTTGAACTTTTAAATTTTCTGCGAATCAAACTTCAATTGTCAAAGAACATCCGATTCTCAAAGCTTTTAATTTTCTAGTCTTAATCCCCCTCTCTTGTCATATATTGCGTTCAAAGTGTATTTCATTTTTCAGTTTTATTTTATTGAGAATTAAACATCTGTGGATCGGAAATATTAAAATTCAGAGCCTTTGGCTTGGTGAAAAACGTGGTCCTTCGAGCCGGATTTCATCATTCAAATCAACCCTTCAAGTGGATGTAGTATTAGATTCTTATTAAAGCTTTTATATTTTAGCATTATTAATTTGCAAGCGATCAAATTTCAACCTTCTTTTTTAATTTTAAAGGTTTTTTAATTAGAATTCTACAAATGAATGCTCCAACAGTTATAAAAAAAAACCTGGTATTGTCTGCTTTTATGAAATTATACAAGTCTAATGTTACTGGATTTTTGATTCCAAAAAATCCAATAATATAGAAAACGGGACTTGACTTTACATTTTTTAATTAATATTAGCATTATTTGGGTTTATTGAAAATAGAAAATTTTTAATTTATAATTTGAAAAATTTACGTTACAAATTCAAAAATTCGAAGTTTTCAACATTAAAAGGTTCATATTTGGACGGTTATTCCCATATACAAATTTTTAAAATGGACGCTTTGAATTTTTTTATGCTTGGAATATTTAAATGACAAATTACATTGAAACCTCTCTGACTCTAGAAAGTGTAAATTTGAACGTTTTCAAATAGATAGAGTTGAAATTAGGACGCATCCAAATAAAAAGTTTTAAAACTAAAAGATTTCCAAATTGTCAATGTCGATTGCTGAACACTTCAAAATTAAAACTGGGACCATTCAAAATTAAACTTTCAAAGCTGCACTTCTCAAAATCAAAAACTCTCTTATTCCTTAGCATTATTCATGTGTAAGTGATCAAATATCAATATTTTTCATTTTAAATTTTAAATGTTTTTAATTTAGAATTCTACACATGCACACTTCAACAAATATGAATGACTGCTTCAAATTTAAATTTTTACAACTTTGGCCCCCACGCTCTTAATATTTATCGCCTTCAAACTGTATTTTATTCTTCCGTTTTAATTTATTACAAATTAAATATCTGTGGATGGAAAATATTGAGATTCAAAGAATTTTGAGGGTGCCAAACATGCTCCTTCAAGAGGCCACATTTCAACCGTTGAGTCTTTAACGATGAAGGCTTTGGAAGAAACATTAAAATTTAACAAATTAAAAAAAAAACATCGATGAATTTAACCCCCCTTGAATGGAAGGTAAAGCATTGAGTAAACTCCAAATTTCAAGGGAACACTTTCTTTTTCTTGAAATGAATGCCCTTGGTCGAAACCATCATCGGACAACAAAGATATTGCTTACAAATCCATACAAATTCATTATAGTTATCAATAACCTAAAAGCTTTTATAAGTACTTACTTCAATTACAAACATTATAATTATTATAATTATGCCGTCTTATGAAATTATTCATAGATAATTATAAAGGTACTTTTCATGGATTCTAAAATCGTTTTTTTCTTGTTTCACGCCAATAATACAAAGTAAAGTTTCTCTGCATTTCTTATGATAGGATCGGATACGAGTAGATCGATCTAAGAGCGTTCAGATAATATGTACTTCTTAAGGGTGTATACGAATTAGTTATAACCGACGTTTTGCATGGCTAAGTGCACTTTAGATCTTTTGTGCATTAAATTCATATGATTGTGCATAACAAAAACTGGTGAGTTGAATGAACACTTTGACCACGAGAGCTTAAAAAAAAGATGCTTAAGTTTATCGAACTATTATTATCGGATCTAAAGAGAAAAAAAGCAGACCTATCCAAGATTAGGTTATTATAGTTAATTTAACACCAGTGGATCGCAAATATCAAAATTCAGAGAAATTTGTTCGGTACGAAAAATGGTCCTTCGAGCCGGATCCAGATTTCACCATTCCAAATTTGAACCCTTGAATCTTCGTCGATACAGACTTTGAAAGGAGCGTTCAAATTTAAAAAAGCTTCTTAATAATGAGAACATTGTTGAATTGAAAATTTTTCGAGAGGAAGGTAAAGCACTGAACCAATTCCAAATTGCAAAAAGAACGTTTTGACCCCGAAAGCTTCAAACGAAAGATTCTTAAGCTTATCGGACTGTCATTATCGGACCTAAAAAGAAAAAAAAGATTCCATCCAAGATCGAGTTATTGAGGTAAAGGCCCCGGTTCGTAACCTCCGACCAATTCGTAACCCATCAAGTGTATAAATTGATTTTTTATATAATGCAATAGACACTGTTGGCTGGTGTGAATTTCTTATCATAGTGAAAATGATAATGTACAAGACTGATATGAGATGATAGGCATTATTTCACGTTTATCAATTCAAAAAAATAATAAAAACGTCGCGCTCTGCCCTTTAACGTGGCACAATGTACTTCTAGACCAGCTGACCATAAGACCAGTGGACAGTGATAACGTTCGTCTTGTTTCGAGTGCAATCATTTGAGTAAGTAGCTTTTCATGTCGAAATACAGTAATTTTTGAGTCGGTTACGAACGGGCACCGAAATTTCAGCAGTGACGCACCTGTAACCCCTCTGGCAAAAACTCTTACAAAAATTAAAATATGACACATATCGTTAAAACGCTGAGGCAGATCATTACTTTAATTCATATTCTTCAATAATATCTATATCAACTTTTACCTTTGATCAAAAACAAAGAATGATTGTGTCATTTAGAAATTGACATTCCTCGAATCGGTTGCGAGTAGTATACGAATTGACGCACTTGGCGTAATTTGCTGTTGACGCCAGTTAGTGTCAACTTTGAAAGTCTCAAAAATCAACTTCTTCAATCAAAAGCTTAAAAATCGTGAAATTAATTGAATATAGCCTATAATCCCGAATTCACTTGCACTGATAAGCCGGTTACGAACCGGCTCATCATTGGGTTACGAACTGGCTCAAAGAGGACTTACGGAAGTTACGAACTGGCACATCAGGTATGTTCGTTCAAATTCTTAATTATTTGATTAATGCATCCTTAAACTTGCTTTCAATGACATTTTCGATTGAAAA
>JAUMHM010000072.1:24455280-24465340 GCA_032362435.1 Melikaiella ostensackeni
ATCTTCTTTACAATTTTATATACTTTGGGTCAATAAAAAACGATGTCTTTCAAAAACCCAGCAAAGATGTCATTTAACGATTTTAAACGTACCTTTTCAAATCATTTTTGCAGGATTATTTGGAATAACTGCAAAACTATCTTTATCATTCAAGATATGCATCATTATTTGATTATAAACATCTTTTAATATTGCAACTGTAATACTCCCTTTATCAGCCTTAGTAATCAATAATTCAGGATGAAGCTTTAAAAAAAGTTTTGTTTCAAATAATCCTTCGCTTAATTCTTTTTCTAATAAGGTTTCTGGAGTACCACTACTCCAAAAATTCATTCGATAAACCCATAAGTCTTGCTGTGAAATCTTGTACTTTGTTTTCTGGTAATTTTGAAATATTGGATTCAATGTCCCAACCTTAGAATGTTAATTACTTTTTGTGGAATCTCTACGTTTGAAATATTTAAAACCTGTGGGTCAGATTAGTCTTGAAAAAGCGCTGAGTGAATATTTAGAGTCAATTTTTGTATATAACCTTGGATATTGAGAATGTTTTCAAATTTTTGTTCATGTTTTTTATTATTATTGAAGATTTTTCATTTAATTGAGTTTCTCTTGCAAGGCATTCTTCGATGATGTAATCTGGTACTTGTATATTCAAAATATCAAGAGTCTTCTTAAAATTCTCATTTAGATAGAGTATTTTTGCATGACAATCTTTTATAAAAAGATTCAAAATAGATTTTCTGAATTGATGAGTGGTCTCATATTCCTTCTTTAAGACTCAAGAAGGAGCAGCGAAAAAGAAGAAGTTCGAAGATGCCAGAAAACTATGAAATTTAGAAAAGTGCGTAGGTTATTGATGAGGGGGAAAATGGGAAACGAGTCTAAATGTCTAAATGTCTGAAAGAGAATAAGTTTGGTTGACTGAGTTGTAACCAATTGCTTAGGGAGGGTTAACAGTGGCAAACGGTAGCTCTCAACTGACAGTACCCGAAGAATTAGTATCTTGTATCTGGCGAAGGGCGCTACAAATCATTTGGGTGGGCTGTCAAGCATACCTTAAGCTTTACTCACACACAGAGAAAATCACACAAACAGAGAGAAATTTACACAAACACAAATACTTTCTCGCCTCCTGTTTCTCGTATAAGGGCCTCACTCGGTTGGTAGAACAGGAAGATCAAAGAACGCCGGTATCTCGCGCTGCTAATGATATGCGATCTGTCGGTCCTGGTATGGGACCTGCGAGCCCAGGAAATCATCAGGACGAACGTAAAATTTAAAACGAGTATCTTCAATATATACTTCCCGAGCCGATTCTACCAGTTGGAGAAAAATGCTGAAAATTGCCGTTAATTTCTGATGTTTAATTACGTTCAGAGGAGCCTTCATTGAAGGTAATTAGTGGTGTATATTAGATTAAAGGGTTCTTATCTGATTAGATTATTTAGTGATGATAAGAGATGAGAAGAAATGACACTTGATTGGAAAGAAAATAAGCATTTAATGAAATTTAACTTGATTTGAAATGATTTGAAGAGGGCCTTTGAATTTAGAACCTTGAAGTTTGGATCCTAAGTTAAAGGTTTTTAAAATAAATATGTAATTCGAATTATAAGAATGTGTCTTAGCTAGAAGGAACTTATTTTTAACTTCTGAAATTTTTCAAACTTTTAATATTTCAAATTTTAAAGTCTTTATCTTCATAGATTCAACGGCTAAAATTTAGAAAAGTCTGGTTTCGGCTCGAAGGACCATGCTTCAGATCAACCCAAATTCTCTTAATCCCAATATTTCCTATTTACTGGTTTTTAATTTTTAATAAATTAAAACAGAAAAGTAAAATACACCCCGTAAGTGATAACAAAGGGGGGAGTCGATGTTTAAAGAATTTAAATACAAAAATGTTATTTATAATTGTTGAAGTTTTCACTTGTAGAATTATAAATTAAAAACCTTTGAAATTCAAAATAAAAAGTGTTGAAATTTGATCTTTTACATATTAATAATGCTAAAAAATGAAGCACTTTAATAATAATGAAAAGCACTATTAAAGTTTTAATCGCAGAAAATTAAAAAGTATAAATTGTAATTTGTACAAATATTTTAAATTAAAGTTGTTGAAATTGAAAATAGAAGGCATAATAAAATGTGAAAGTTTTAATTCTAAATTCTAAATTGTAAATGTTCTGTATTCAATTCACTTCTAAATTAATAACGCAAAAATTAATTTTAAATTTTAAAATTAAATTTCGACCTCTGTGATTTGATTCTTTAAAATTAAAATTATAATAAAACTTTATCTGTATAGTTTCGTAAAGATGAACGATACAAGATTGTTGAAATATTCCTTTGCAGAATTTTAAGTTAAAAACTTTCAACATTCAAATTTTAAAAAGTTGAAATTCGGTAGCTTAAAAATGAATAATGTTAACAAATTATAAAGCTTTTGATTTTAAGGGGTCTAACGTTGGAAATTTCAATTTTGCAGGGTCCCAAATTTAATTTAAAAGTGTCGAAATATCGCGACACTGACTATTCGGAAATCTTTTAATTTAAAATTTTTTTAATTTGGATAGGTTCTAATTTCAACTCTATCTGTTTAAAAACGTTCAAATTCATTTCCAAGCTTTGACATTTGCAAGGTCAATATTTTTTCAGCTTTGAATTGTAAATGTTCTATTTTTAGTACACTTCTTAATTAATAACTCTAGAATTAATTTCAAATTTTGAAATTAAATTCCGACGTCTGCTATTAGATTCTTTAAAATAAAAAATCCAATAAAATTTTACCTATATAGTTTCGTAAAGATAAACGATACAAGGATTTTATTTATAAATGTTGAAATATTCATTTGTAGAATTTTAAGTTAAAAACGTTCAACATTCAAAATAAAAAAGTTGAAGTTTGGTAGCTTAAAAATTAATGATGCTAAAAAATTATGAAGCTTTTGATTTTAAGGGGTCCAACGTTTGAAGCTTCAATTTTGCAGGGTCCCAATTTTAATTTTTAAGTGTCCAAATATCGCGACACTGACAGTTCGGAAATCTTTTAATATCAAAACTTTTGATTCGGATAGGTCCTAAATTTAATTCTATATATGCATTTGAAATCGTTTAAATTTACATAATTTAGAGTCAGAAGAGTCCAAATGTAATTTGACGTTTGAAATTTTCAAGTCTTAAAAATTTCGTAGCTTTTATTTTCAAAATTTTTACATTCGAACCGTTCAAATGTGAAGCTTTTAATTTGGAAACTCCTAATCTTTAACATTTGTAAAGTCAAAAATTTTTTCTCGATTTTAAATTAAAAATGTCCTATTTTCAATACTTCTGAATTAATAACTCTAAAATTAATTAAAAGTTTTCAAAATTAAATTCTGATCTCTATTATCAGATTCTTTAAAATTAAAAATCCAATAAAATTCAAAATAAGAAACGTTGAAATTTTACCACTTACAAAATAATAATGCTAAAAATTAAAAGCTTCAAGAATCGAAAGTACGATCAAAGTTTAAATCGGAGAAAATTCAAAAGTATAAATTGTAATTTGTAAATTCCTTTTAAATTAAAGGTATTGAAATTAAACATGGAATGCATGATCCAGCTCGAAGGACCATTTTTGACATTAAACCAAATTCTCTTAATTTCAATATTTTCCATTCATATGTGTTTAATATTTAATAAGTTAAACCAAAAAAATGAAATACAATCCGAAAGTGATAAATATGGATGAGGGAACTAAAGTTGAAAGAATTAAAATTTAAAGATGTTATTTATAATTGTTGAAGTATTTATTTGTAGAATTCTAAATTAAAAATCCTTATAATTCAAAATAAAATATTTCAATTTGATCACTTATAAATTAATAATGCTAAGAAACTAGAAAGCTTTTGAATTAAGACGCTCAACTCTGGAAGTTTCAATTTGGAAGGGTCCCAATGTTTATTTTAAAGTGTCCAAATATGGACACAGCCAATTCCGAAATCTTTTAATTTCAAAACTTTGAATTTGGATGGGTCTTAATTTCGAATCCATCTCTTTGAAAACGTTGAAATTTACACATTTTAGAGTGAGAAGGGTCCAAATGTAATTTAACATTTAAAGTTTCCAAGCCTTAACAATTTCAAAGTGTTCATTTTCAAAATTCTAAATTGAAACTTTCCAAATCCAATTTGTAAAATTTGTAAGGTCAACATTTTTTTTCAATTTGAAATTTGAAGAATTCTATTAGTTCTCATAGTTTTAAATTTCAAAAGTCCCAATTTAAATTTTGAAGAGTTTAACTATCGACACTACCAATTCGTAAATCTTTTAATTTCAAAGCTGGTAATTTCATGATTATTACATTTTAGAGTTCTACAATTTAGAGTTAGAAGGGTGCAAATGTAATTTGACATTTAAAATTCATAAACCTAAAAAATTTCAAAGCGTTCATTTAAAAAAATGGAAAATTCGAACCGTCCAAATATGAACCTTTTAATTTTAAAAGCTTCCAATCTTTAACATTTGTAAGATCAACATATTTTTTCAACTTTAAATCGAAAATGTTATATTTTCAATACTTCTAAATTAATAACTCTAAAATTAATAAACAACGACTAAATAAAATTTTAGCTGTATAGTTTCATACAGGCGAACAATATAAGGATGTTATGATTAATTGTTGAAGTATTGATATTGTAGAATTCTAAATTAAAAACCTTTAAAATTCAAAGAAAAAGTTTTTTTTTGGCTTGATCACTTACAAATTAATGAATTCCGATTTCGACATTTTCGGTCGATATTTTGTCATTTTTTTTTAGTAATTATTATAAATTATTGAATGAACAAAATTAAGTTTCAATTTTACATTTAAATTCTTTGGGAGTCAAAGTTGATTAAGAACTTAACTTTAAGTAAAACAAAATTGTTGTGGATGACCCTGTTTCAAAGCCTTAAAATTGTAAAGCGTTCAGTTTCAAAATTTTTAAATTGGAACCGTCTAAATCCCATCTGAAGCAATTTTTAGGTCAAAATTTTTTTCAATTTCAAATCAAAAAGATTCTATTTTCAGTACAACCAAGTGAATAACCCTGAAATTAATTAAAAAAATTTTTAATTCAATTCTGATCTCTATTAATAGATTTTTTTAAATAAAAAATCCGATAAAACTTTACCTATATGTTTTCGTAAAGGCGAACAATACAAGGATATAATTTATAATTGTTGAAGTAATTATGTGTAGAATTTTGGGAAAAAAACCCATCAAAATGAAAAAAATGTTGAAATTTGGTAGCTTAAACATTAATAATGCTAAAAAAATATAAAGCTTCTGATTTTGCCGGTTCCAACTTTGGAAGTTTTACTTTCAAGGGTCCCAATTTTAATTTTAAAGTATCCAAATATTGAAATGCCAATTTGAAAATCTTTTAATTTAAAAACTTCTAAATTGGGCGGGTTGAAATAAAAAGGTTCTATTTTCAAGAATTCGAAATTAATAACGTTAAAATTAATTTTAATTTTAAAGTGTTCAAGTAACGACACTGCCAATTCGAAAAAATTTTAATTTCAAAACTTTTAATTTTTACGCGTTCTAATTTCAAATCTTTCTATTTAATGAATCTTTAAATTTAGAGATTTTAGAGTTAAAAGGACCGTAAAAGTTTAAAAGCGTTAATATTCAAAAATTTTAAATTTGATCCGTCCAAATTCAATTCTTAACAATTGTAAGATCAACGTTTTTTTCAATTTTTAATTGAAAATGTTCTGTTTTCGAAACTTCTAAAATAATAACTATAAAATTAATTATGTAAAAACGATCAATACAATGATGTTAATTATAATTTCTGAAGGATTCATTTGTAGAATTCTAAACTGAAAACCTTTAAAATAGAAATAAAAAATTTGGAAATTTGATTGCTTTCAAATTAATAATGCTAGAAAATTAGAAAGCTTCTAATTTTGAGGCGTCCAATTTCGAAAGTTTCAATCTTGAAGGATCCCCATTTTATTCTTAAAGTGTTTAAATATCGACACTGCTAATTCAGAAAACTTTCATCATCAAAATTTTTAAATTGGAACCATCAAAATGTGAACCTTTAAATTTTGAAAACTTAAAAATGTTTCACATTTGTAATGTCAAGATTTTTCGAATTTTGAATTGAAAATGTTCTATTTTTGATAAACTTCTATAAAAATAAAACTAAAATCAATTTTAGATTTTAAAATTAAACATCGATCTCTATTATGAGATTCTTCAAAATTAAAAATCCAATACAATTTTACCCGTATTTTTAACCTGTATTTGTAGAATCCCAAATTGAAAACCTGCAAAATTCTAAATGCAGAATGTTGAATTTAATCGCTTACACAAAATTAAAAGCCTTAAAAATCGAAAGCACGATTGATGTTTGAATAGAAGAAAATTTAAAAGTATTAATTTTAATTTGTAAATTGTAAATTGCTTTTAAATTATAGGTATTCAAATTGAATATTTGTCACCAAATTAAAATTCTCCTAATTTGAAAGTCTTAGAATTTGGCTAAATCAAATTTGCAAGCTTTAAAATTTTCAATCTCATACCGAAATTTCCAGACATTCCAAAATAATAATTTTATGGGTTGATTTAGAACCAATCTGTTCAGATTATTCCATTTTTCAAAAAGAAGGTAATAATCTAAAACATTAACGCATTTCTGAATATTGCTAACTCCTTCAAATTTGTAAACTATATTTAGGTCAAACAGATATCTTTTGGTAAATTGAGTTAATCATTGACACTCCAATTTTGATTTGTGAACTTTTTGGGTGTTCCTTTTTCAGTACACAAAAAATTTTTCATGAGAAAGTAGATTTCTTTTCGATCTTTAACAAAATAATAAATTTGATTGAATAGCATTTTTCCAACTACATAAAATATGTCTCCCAATATTTTATTTATGTGACTTCGAAACCACATTATTTCTCTCCTTGGATCTCTCGTAAATACTTTTTCTGCTGATGGACTAATATTCCTTTTTTTCTGCGATTCGTCCTATTTCCTTTTCTTTTTCATGTCACGCTTAAGAATCGTGACCAGAATATATTTCTACTTGACTCCTTTGAAAATACAGCGTCCGATATTTCACGTATCCTTATCTTCAAACTAGTGTGTTTGGAATTGACAACTAAATTCCTGAATTATTAACTCTCCCAATTTGATTTAGATATACTCTATCCATCCTGAAATAAGAAATCTCGAAATCTCGAGTACAATCGAAAATATTTCATTCACGTTTCAACCAAAAAGGATGACTTCAACAAAATTGTTGAATTTTCAATATAATAAATAAATTTTTAATCAAATAGTTGTACTTTCATAAATGAATTTTCAACTAAAATGATGAATGTTTAACCATGAAACATGAATCTTAAGAAAAGTAGTTTAACTTTAAACTAAAAAAGAAGAATTTTCAAAAAAATGCATAAATTTCGAAACAAATAGTTGATTTTTCAACCAAGAAAATAAATAAATAATAATATATATAATAACATAGTAATGACACATAATGAATTTTTAGTCAAACGAATTAATTTTCAACCAAAAAATACCAACTTTCAACAAAATGATTAAATTTGCAACAAAGCAGTTCAATTTTCAACCAGAAAAAATGAATTCTCAATGTAAAATGAAATGGTATTTAAAGAAAACAGACATTAATTTAAAAAAAAAACAGTTGAATTAAAGCAACAAAGAAGAATTTTCAAAAAATGCATGAGTTTTAAACCAAATAGTTGAATTTTCAACCAAAAAGATGTGTTTTTAACCAAGAAAATAAATAAATTATTATATATATATATATATATATATAAAATATAGTAAGGGCATATAATCAATTTTGAGTCGAATTGATCAATTTGATCAATTTTTAACCAAAAAATAATAATTTTCAACAAAATGATTGAATTTTCAACTAAAAGAGATGAACTCTAAATGCAAAGTGTAATAGTTGGTATTTCAACCAAAACAGACTTGAATTTTAAATGAAAAACAAATAAATTAAAGCAACAAAGAAGAATTTTCAAAAAATGCATGAATTTTTAGGCAAATAGTTAAATTTTCAACCAAAAAGATGTGTTTTCAGCCAAGAAAATAAATAAATAATAATATATGTAATAACATAGTAATGAAATATAATAAATTTATAGTCAAATCAATTAATTTTCAACCAAAAGATACTAATTTTTAACAAAATGATTGAACTTGCAACAAAACAGTTGAACTTTCCACCCAAAAGGACTAATAAAAAAAAGTTAAATTTTCAAGAAATAGGATAAGTTTTTAATAAAATAATTAGTGTGTTTGGAATTGACATCTAAATTCCTGAATTATTAACTCTCCCAATTTGATTTAGATATACTCTGGAATGAGAAAAGAAATATCGAAATCTCGAGTACAATCGAAAATATTTCATTCACGTTTCAAACAAAAAGAATAACTTCAACAAAATTGTTGAATTTTCAATATAATGAATAAATTTTTAATCAAGTAGTCAAACTTTCAAAAAAAAAATATGAATCTGCAAATAAAAATATGATATTTGATATTTTAGGCAAACAAGAATTCAATTCCAAATCAAAGACAGTTGAATTTAACAATGAAAGAAAATTTTCCAACCAAGAAGATGAATTTTCAACTACAATGATGAATGTTTAACCAAAAAACATGAATTTCTAAAAAAGTAGTTCAACTTTCAACCCAAGAAGACGAATATTCAACAAAAATGGAAGACTTTTTAACAAAACTGTTGCATTTTCAATAAAATAATTAAATTTATAACCAAACAGTTAATTTTTCAAACAAAAAAGACAAATTTTCAAAAAATGCATGAATTTCCAACCAAAAAGATGCATTTTCAACCAAGAAAATAAATAAATAATAATAATAGTATATATAATAATATAGTAATGACATATAATAAATTTTTAGTCAAGCGAATTAATTTTCAATCAAAAAATAGTAACTTTCAACAATATAATTGAATTTGCAACAAAATAGTTGAATTTTCAATCAAAAAAAGATGAATTCTCAGTGTTAAATGTAATAGTTGGTATTTCAAACAAAAAAGACTTTGATTTTTAATGAAAAACAATTCAATTAAACCAACAAAGAAGAACGAACAAAATAATTGAATTCTCAACCAAAACAGATTAATTTTCAACCAAGCAGTCGTATTTTCAAAAGGAAAAATTAATTTTCTAGCAAAAGAGACAAATTTTCAACAAAAAACATACATTTTCAACCGAATAGTTAAATTTTTACCTAAAAAGATGAATTTGCAACCAAACAGTTGCATTTTGAACCAAAAATGATGAAATTTCCGCCAAAAGTGATAAATTTTCAAACCAAAGACAAATTTTCAACAAAAATGTTCATTTTCAACCATATAGTTCAATTTTTACCAAAAAAATTGACTTTTCAACCCAAAAGGACTAATTTTTAAGAAAACAGTTGAATTTTCAAGCAAAAAGGATAAGTTTTTGACAAAATAATAAGTATGTTTCGAATTGACAATTAAATTCGTGAATTATTCACTATCCCAACTTGATTTAAATATACTCTATGCATCCTAAAATAAAAAAAGAAATCTCGAAATCTCGAGTACAATCATAAATACTTCATTGACGTTTCTCATGCAGTTTAATTCCCAATATGACAAACTGCATCTTTTGATGGGGTCAAAATTACCCTCATTTCGAACTGAAAATCTCATCTTGGAAAAAATTTAGTACCATTCTTTTCAAACGTCTTTTTTTTTAATTTTGATAATGCGTTTAAAATATAGTTTATTGAATAACTGGCAGTAAACTAATAGTCTTAATTTAAAATATTGATGTTATTTCATCGACCAGGGTAATTCATTAATTAATATTTTGATGTTCTTGTATCGATAACTGGTCAAATTGATTTTTGGAGAAATGAGAAAAATCTACCTCGGCCCGGATTTGAACCGGGAACGCCAACTTTACATGAGTGGAGCGTTAACCAATTACGCCACCGAGGCCGCAGTAGATCGTTTCTCATTTCTCGTATATCACA
>JAUMHM010000072.1:24465440-24485776 GCA_032362435.1 Melikaiella ostensackeni
TTTGGTTGAAAATTCAAGTGTTTTGTAGAAACTTCGTCTTTTTAGCTTTAAAATGCAACTGATTGGTTGAAAATTAATCTGTTTTGGTTGAGGATTCAACAATTTTGTTGAAAATTCGTCTTGTTGATTGCAATTTGCACTGATTTGTTGAAAATTCCTTTCTTTAAGCTGAAAATTCCACTATTTGGTTGGTAATTTAATTATTTTGTTAAAAATTTTACAATTAAATCAAAAAGTCATACTTCTTCGTTAAAAATTCGATTTTTTGATTGCAAGTTTAACTTTTTTATTGAAAATTCATCTTTTTGAGTAAAAAATTTAACTATTTTGTTATAAAATTGAATTATTTTGTTGAAAATTAACATTTTTTGAGGAAAATTCATATATTCGAGTTGAAAACTCAACAGGTTTGTAAAAAGTTCGTCTTTTTGGATTGAAACATCAACAATTTGGTTGAAATTGTTTTCCTCTCACGACTGAGAATTCTTTCTTAGTTGAAAATTCACCTCTTTTGTTAAATTTCGTCTTTTCGGTTTGAAACTCCATCTCGTTTTGCTAAAAATCTCTTTATTATGTAGTTGAGAGTTCAATTTTTGTTGTTGTTGAAAATCATGTCAAAAAGTCATCCTTTTTGGTGAAAAACTTGTCTCTTTGTTCAGGAGTTCCACTGTTTTGTTGTAAATTCGTCTTTTTTATTTGAAAATTAAACTATTTTGTGAGAAAATTGAAATGTTTGGTTAAAAATTAAGTTTTCATGTGGAAAATTCTTAATTTTGTAGAAAACTCGTCTTTTGGTTTGAAAATTCATCTTTGATGTTTAAAAATCTCATTGTTTGGTTAAGAAATGAATTATTTTGTTGAAAGTTTGACAATTATGTTGAAAAGTTGTCGTTTTTAGTTTAAAAATCATCTTTTTGGCTACAAGTTTAACTGTTTTATTGAAAATTCGTCTTCTTGAGTTGAAAATTACACTATTTTATTAGAAAAGTAAACTATTTTAGTATTTTGTTGTGGAAAATTCATAATTTTGGGTTTGTAGATTCAACTGCTTTGTAAAAAATTTGTCTTTTGGCTTGAAACTGCAACAGTTTGGTTGAAATGGTTTCTCTTTCTTGTGTGAAAAATCTTTCTTGGTTGAAAATTCAACTCTTTTGTAAAATTTCGTCTTTTTGGTCTTAAACTTCATCTTATTTGGTAGAAATTTCTCCTATCGTCTTTTTTGGTTAAGAACTCAAATGTTTGGTTGTAAATTAATCTGTTTTTGTTAAGGATTCAACTATTTTTTCAAGAGTTTGTCTTTTGGCTGAATTCCACCTTTTTTATTTTAAATTAAAATCTTTGTGGGTCGAAAATTGAATTACTTGGTTGAAAATTGAATTACTTTGTTGAAAATTTATCTCTTTCATTTGAAAATTGAACTACTTGATCGCAAATTCATGTATTTTGTTGGAAGTTCGTCTTTTGGTCAAAATCAACCATTTGTTATTTAAAATTAAAATCTTTGTTGGTCGAAAATTCAACTACTTAGTTGAACAATGAACTCCTTTGTTAAAATTTCCCTTTTTTTTGAAGATTCATCATTTTAGTTGAAGATTCATCTCTTTGGCTGAAAAGTTATCTTTTCCAGTTGAAAATTCAACTATTCGGTTGAAAATCATGTGTTTCTCGAAAATTCGTCTTTTCTGGTAAAGAAATGTTATATTTACAAAATTTCACATGAGAAGTTTGTAAATGAACATTTCAATCCACAAGAAACAAATTTTGAAAAAAAATCGATTTTTTCGAAAACGGGTTGCCATTGGCGAATTAATATTCATCCGATGGACTTTCAGTAGGGAATTTATGAGATATAAGAAAAAATTAGCGTGCGGCGCAGTTATTTACATACAGAAAAGTTTAAAAGAAATTCCTTTTAATACCTAATTTTTTTAGTTTAAAGTATTTTGTACACTATTTATTTATTTAAAGAACTATTTTTCTCTGATTTAAAAAGGCTACTTTCATGATACTTTTTTTAGTTACATAGAGGCCTGAAAGGAAAAAAAATTCTTGTCAAAAGCCGAACGCAGGAGACTATTACTTATAAATTCTAAAGATCTGGGTTTAATTCCCGGTGGAACATTTTTTTTCTTGTTAAAATTCGCTTTACACAACGGATTCGTGAAATAAAGTAAATATAAATGATGAATTGCACAATGCAAAACATCTTTAAAAAATAAATATATAAAATTAGATTTTAATAGATCTTTCTGAAATAAAATCTGCTTATCCCAAAATGAAAAATCCGTCAATCGTGGACTTCGAAAGGCCCTTTCCGAGCATCAAAGGGAGGAACATCCCCGTAAACGTCGTCGAGGGTGTCCTAAATCGCGATTAGTTTCACTCATAGTCGTTTGGTCACGCTTCGTCGACTGCACCTGGCCCAGGGTAAAGCCTAGCGTGAAAAAAGAGGGGGGAAAAAATTACGATCTGAGATCTTTCCTTGGGTGCATCATCAGGAAATTAAGTATTGGGCGGATCGGGAGGGGGGTCGATTACCGGTACTTTGAAGATAAGTGAGAACACTTCGAAACACACGTTTTCAATTTGTCGCAGTCGTAGTTTTAAGAGTCCTTTTCTCTTTTTTTTCAAGTGAATTTGTCTCAGATGTCAATTCCAGAATGCTTAGATTTTCTCGAAACTCTATTAGAGGCCGTACATAAACTACGTTACCAATTTTGGGCTTTTTTGAGCAACCTTCCCCCCTCGTTAACAACCAGAGATAAATTTTCGACCCAAAAAGACGAATTTGCACCCGAAAAAATTAATTTTTAACCAAACAGTTGCATTAACAACCAAATAGTTGAACTTTCAAGCAAAAGAGACAAATTTTTAACGAAATAGTTGAATTTTCAAGCCAAAAAAACGAAATTTTTCGAAGACAGTTGAATTCTTAACAAAAAAATTGATTTTTAACAAAGAAAGATGAATTTGCAACCAAGAAAGAAAAATCTTAAACAAAATAGTTGAACTTTTAACCAAATATTTAAATTTTTAACCTGCGAAGATGCATTTTCAACCAAATGATCGAATTTCCATAAGAAACAGTTTAATTTTCGACCAAAAAACATGATTTCAACAAAATAGTTGAATTTTCAACAAAATGGTTAAATTATTAACAAAATATTTGAATTTTCAACCACATACTTAACCTTTAAACCTGCAAAAATGCATTTTCAACCAAATGACCAAAAAAACCAATTCAAAACCAAAAAA
Organism: Melikaiella ostensackeni; assembly: GCA_032362435.1. NCBI lineage: Eukaryota > Metazoa > Arthropoda > Insecta > Hymenoptera > Cynipidae > Melikaiella > Melikaiella ostensackeni. Next base: position 24,468,696 of record JAUMHM010000072.1, read on the forward strand.
AATTTCAACCAAAATTTTTAACAAAAAAGTTAAATTTTCGTCCAAAAAAAATGTCTTCAACAAAGTAGTTGAATTTTCAACAAAATAAGTAAATGATCTTTTATCAAAATAGTTGAATTTTCATCCAGATGGCTGAATTTTTAACCTACAAGAATTAAGTTTTAACCAAGAAAATTAATTTTCTACCAAAAGACGAATTTCTAAATAATACATGAATTTGGCACAAAACATTTGAATTTTCAATTAAAAACATAAGTTTTCAACCAAAAAAGGGATTAGTTCATTTTTCAGTTCAAAAAATATTTATATATAATATAAATATAAATATTATATATATATATAAATAATTATAATATAATATAAATAATTTTCTACCCAAAAAGATGAAATTTCAACAAAAGAGTCAAGATTTCAAGCTAAAAAGTTGAATGTCTTAAAAAACCAGTTGACTTTTAACTCAGAAAAGAAGAATTATCAATAAAAAAGTTGATTTTGAATCAAGAAAGATGAATTTTCAACCAAATAGTTGAATTCAAACCTAAAAAATGACTTTTTAACCAAATGGTGAAATCCTGAACCAAAAAGATGAATTTTCAACAAGCAAGATTAATTTTCTACCCAAAAGAACAAATTTTCAACGGAACATATGAATTTTGACCAACTAATTGAATTCTTAACTTATGAATAATAAATTTTTCACCGAAAATGGAATAGTTAAATTTTCAGATGAAACAAATTAATTTTCAACCAAATAAACAACGAATATTCAAAAAAGTAGTCAAAGTTTCAACCAAAGACGTGAATCTTCAGAAAAAATAAATTTTTAACAGAGCAGTTCAACTTTCAACCAAGTAGTTGAATTTTCAACCAAGAAAGATGAATTTTTAATCAAGAAAGATAAATTTTAAAGCAAATAGTTGAATTTGGAACCGAAAAAATGAATTTTCCACCGAAAAGATTAATTTTCTACCAAGGATGACGATTTTTCAACAAAATATATTAATTTTCAACAAATTGTTGAATTTTGAAGCCAAAAAGACGAATTATATATAAGTAATTAGATTTAACCAAAAAAGATGAATTTTCAATCAAATATTGGAATCCTCAACTAAAAAGATGATTTTTCAACAAAAAAGATTAAATTTCTACCCTAAAAGACGAATTTTCAGCTAAACACTTGAATTTCGTAACAAATAGTTGAATTTCCATCAAAATAGTTCAATTTTCAACCAAAGAGATGAATCTAACATAAAAGGAAAATGAATTTTTAAAACAGCAGCGCAACTTTCAACCAACTTTTTAAATTTTCAACAAAAAAAAGAATGTTGTACCAAATAGTTGAATTTTCAACTCATAAATGATAAATTTTCAACCGAAAATGGAATAGTTAAATTTTCAAATAAAAATAATTAATTTTTCACCGAATAAACAACGAATTTTCAACAGAGTAGTTAAAAATTCACAAAAAAAGATTTTTCTACCAAAAAGATTAATGTTTTATCGAAAAAGACGATTTTTCAACGAAATACATTAATCTTCAACATAATTGATCAACTTGGAAGCCAAAAGGATGAACTATCCACAAAACAGTTGAATTTTCAACCAAAAATTTGAATTGTCAAAAAAAGTTGATTTTATACCAAATAGTTTAATTTTATACAAAATTATTGAACTCTCAAGCCGAATTTTCAACAACAAAAAATTAACCTTTTTAAAAAGTAGCTGAACTTGATACCACGTTGTTTGTTTTTTCAACCCACAAATATGATTTTTCAATAAAAAAGTTAATATTCCACCAATCAGGTGAATTTTTAAATAAATAGTTTAATTTCAACCAAATAGTTGAATTTTCCACCAAAAATATGAATTTTCAACAAGAAGTTAATTTTGAACCAAATAGTCTAATTTTCTACCAAATAGTTGAATTTTTAACAAAAGTGACGAATCTTTAATCAAAAAATAAACTTTTTAGAAAGTAGCTAAACTTGATACCAAGTAGTTTGTTCTTAAACCCAAAAATATGATTTTTCAAAAAAAGGTTGATTTTCCACTAAATAGGTGAATTCTTGAATAAATAGTTTAATTTCAACCAAATAGTTTAATTTTCTACCAAATAGTCGAATTTTCAACTAAATTGACAAATCTTTAGCCAAAAGAAATGAATTTTGTAAAAAGTTGTTTAACTTTAAACCAAGTAGTTTAGTTTTCATCTTGAAAAGATGAATTCTCAACGATACATGTAATAATCTATATTTCAACCAAACAAGATTTGAATTTGAAATCGATAATAGTTACATTTATAACCAAGGAGATGCTTTAACTAAAAAGGGAAATTTCCAAGTAAAAATTGAATAGTTCTATTTTTTATTTTAAAAACTAATTTTCAACCAAAAATGAAATGAATATACAACACCATAGTTGAATTTCAACCAACGAGATGAATCTTCAGACAAAAAAATTTTTCATTTTTAACAGAGTAGTTCAACTTTTTACCAAGTAGTTGAATTTTATACCATGAAAGCTTACTTTTTAAGAAAGTAGTTGCATTTTCAACAAAATAATTAAATTTTCAACCAAAAAGATTAAATTTCCACCAAAAAAAGTTGGATTTTCTTATTGGGTTCAACTAATTCAGTTCGCATTCAAGCAAAAAAAAAAGAAAAGGGGGAAAAGGGAGAAGTTCCTTGAAAACAGAGAATACATAAAATAAGAATTCTCGAAGAAAGGAAATAAAAGAGGGAAGTGGGGAAAGAGTGTGCAGTATGGAATATAAAAGTGATTTTCAAACTTCTCAAGTTATTGTTGGACTGTGCCGTTCATGGACGTGACGTATAGTTTATGGACGGTCCCTTATTTCTTGAGTTATGATCTATTTTTATGGGTAAAAAATTTGTAGTTTGAAACAAAATGTGTGAAAAAATTATCTGGGTGAGGATTCGAACCCCGGACAGCAAGTGATCAAAAAGTGGAAACTTTGATGACCTATTACTTTTCATATTTGATTCATTCAGTGAGGATTTATCGATAATGAGTTACACGTGTTATATTTTTTCTTAAAGATCGGAACAAAATCTAGTTTCTTATGAAAATTTGTTGTGTACTAAAAAAGAGCACCCAAAAAGTTTACAGTTCAAAAAATAGACTGTGAGACTACCCGCTTTTTCGGCTCATTAGAGACAAATGTACAATAAATGTACGAAAAAAAAGAAAAAAGAGGGAGAAAAAAGAAAGAGTCATCCAAAACCAACCTCACACTCTTTTTTTTCTCCCTCTTTTTTATACTACTAGGGACCAACATGTTTCGAAGCCAATTTAGACTTTCTCATCAGGGGTAGTTTATAGGAAAACAGCAGTACAAAAATGAAGAATTGTTATATCAGAAAATCATTATTACCTGAAAATAAAACAGAGATAATTAATAGCAATTATTGTTCTGGTACATATTTCATTCATTGTTTGAAAATTGATTTTTGACATAGGCGACCTATTCTGAATAAATCCCAAAGTCAGATTAATAGATTATTTTATTCTTTAATTGGAAATTCATTTACACATATTCAAAATTATGACACAGAACTTAAGTCACTGCCTGGCAATTTTTTATAACTAGATTCAAAATAGATTTTCTAAATTTATAAGTGGTCTCATTGAATGTTTTTTTGTTTCTTTTCTTATTAAGATCAATGTCAACTTTCTTGTTAATATTAAAAATCTTTTTTGGAAAACCCCCATGAATCATGCATTTTATCAAGAAATTTTTTTGTGCTGCATTGAATCTTAGTTTTTACTAATTGAATAAAATTCTTTAATTTTATTTTTTATTTTTTTAACGGTCTTCCAGTAACCTCCATCCCATTACCTCAATTTTTATCAATTTCATTGAAATCCATGCTACCAAAACTCGAAAATTAAAATTATGTGATAATAAAATTTATTTATTTATTTTTTCTTCCCTTAATAACTTCTTGCGGCGAAAATCCAGGGATTGTAATCTAATGTTTTGTTAACAAAATCACATAAACACTATTTGAAACCAAACAAAACTTTGTTCAAAATTTTCTAGAGAAATTCCACTAGAGGTAGAACCACCGCTTTTCTATTTTCATTACAAAAATTAATTATTCCAAAAGATTGGAAAAACTGTTTTCATAACAAATTCTTCACAAAAATTGTTTGAAATACGGAGACGAAACTATATACGTAAGATGCACGCTCTTTGATCCTTTTAGAGCTATTGAGGTAAAATTTTTTTGATCAATAAAAATGTAGGTTAAAATAGATTTATGAATGGAAGTAAGCTAGATGAATGGATTTTCAGGCGTTCCTAAATTTGTGGAACCCTTGGCAAAAATCTATTAACGAAATTTCATTCGGCACCATTTACTTCTATTTAATTCTATTGGTAAATGGCAACAGATGGGAAATTTCTATAATGTGTATTGAGATTTTCTATTAAGGGAATCTTTTTTTGGGGCAGAAACGATAATAGTTGCTGATATAATGTCGATTGATTTGATCACTTCACATCTTCTCTTATTATTTCCTTTTGTATTTTTTTTCTTTGATACAGTACAATAGTATATTTATATCTAATATTGAATACAAGCTTGTCAAAATTTCAAACGAGAAAGTTTCAATGAAAACCCTAGAATTAAATTTATAAACATTTCTCTCTGAAGTATCTTTAAAAAAAAAAACTACTTGGGGTTCATGCACAAAATATTACGTAAGGGTACGTCCATAAACTACGTTACCAATGTGAGAGGGGGGGGGGCGTCTTGCCAAAAGCTACGGTTGGTAACATGGGGGGGATAGTGAGAATTAATAGAACCCAATAAGAAAGTTCAACTATATTCGGTGAAAAGTTATTTTTTTGTTGTTGAAAATTTAATTATTTTGTTGAAAATGCAACTATTTTGTTAGAATGTCATCTTTTTTGGTGAAAAATTCAACTATTTAGTTGAAAATTGATCTACTTTGTTAAAAATTAATTTTTTTGGTTGAATATTTATTTCAATGATTGAAAATTTAACTATTGTGTTGAAAATTTGTTTTATTTTTAGTTAAAAATTAATTTTTTATCGAAAATTTAGCTATTCCATTTGTAGCTGAAAATTTATCTTTTTCGCCAGAAGCTATTGTTGGTAACATGGAGGGGCGGTGTTAGTGGAATTAATAGAACCCAATAAGAAAATCCAACTGTTTTTGGTGAAAAGTTAATTTTTTTGGTTGAAAATTCAATAATTTTGTTGAAAATGCAACTATTTTGTCAAGAATTCATCTTTTTTGGTCAAAAATCCAGCTACTTGGTTGAAAATTGATCTACTTTGTTAAAAATTCATTTTTTTTTTATTAAAGATTTATCTCTTTGGTAAAAATGGACCTATTGTGTTGAAAATTTTTTTTATTTTTGGTTGAAAATTTAAATATCTTGTTAAAAATTCCTTTTTTTGGTTGAGAATTATTTCTTTAACTAAAAATTTAACTATTTCATTTTTGGTTGAAAATTATTACTTTTAATTTAAAATCGATCTTTTCTGGTTGAAAATTCATGTATTTTCTTCGAAATTCGGCTTTTTTAGGTGAATATTCAATTATTTGGTTGAAAAATCAACTACTTGGTCGTAGAAGATCCATATTTTTGTCTTAAAAATTCAAAAATTTGGTTAAAAATTAACTTTTTTGTTTCAAATCAATTTTTTTAGTCGAAAATTTAACTATTCCACTTTTAGTTGAAAACTTATCTTTTTTGTTGAAACTTCTTCTCTTTGGTTGAGAATTAAAATATTCTGTTGAAAATTTGTTTTATTATTCATTGAAAATTAGTGTCTCTATTGAGAATTTAACTATTATGTTAAAAATTTCTTTTTTTTGGGTTGAGAATTATTTCTTTAACTAAAAATTTAACGATCCCCTTTTTGTATGAAAATTATTATTTTTAATTGAAAATTGATCTTTTCTAGATGAAAATTCATGTATTTTCTTCAAAATTCGTTTTTTTAGGTGAATATTCAACTATTTGGTTGAAATATCAACTACATGTTTTGTTGAGAATTAATTCATCTTTGGCTGGAAAATCAAGTACTTGGTTGTAAAATATTCGTCTTTTTGGCTTGAATATTCAACAGTTTGATTAAAAATTATTTTTTTTGTTAAAAATTAATTTGTTCAATCGAAAACTTAACTATTCCATTTTTAGTTGAAAATTTATCTTTTTTTGTTGAAACTTCTTCGCTTTGGTTGAGAATTTAACTATTTTGTTAAAAATTCCTCTTTTTTTGGTTGAGAATTATTTTTCAACTGAAAATTTAGCGATCCCCTTTTTGTTTGAAAATTATTATTTTTAATTTAAAATTGTTTTTTCCTAGTTGAAAATTCATATATTTTCTTCAAAATTCAGATTTTTTAGATGAATATTCAACTATTTGGTTGAAATATCAACTATCACATGTTTCGTTGAGAATTACCCCATCTAATTTGGTTGAAAAATCAACTACTTGGTTGTATAATATTCGTATTTTTGGCTTAGAAATTCAAAAATTTGGTTAAAAATTAACTTTTTTGTTGAAATTTTATCTTTCTTTGTTGGAAATTCTTCTCTTTGGTTGAGAATTCAACTATTGTGTTGAAAATTTGTTTTATTTTTTGTTCAAAATTAATTTTTTTCTCGACAATTCAACTATTCCTTTTGCAGTTGAAAATTTATCTTTTTTTGTTGAAACTTCCTTTCTTTGGCTTAGAATTATTTATTTTTTTAATGAAAATTCAACAATCCCATTTTTGTTTGAAAAATATTTTTAACTGAAAATTGATCTATTCTAGTTGAAAATTCATGTATTTTCTTTGAAATTCGGCTTTATTAGATAAATATTCAACTATTTGGTTGAAATATCAACTTTTAAATGTTTCGTTGAGAATTAATTAATCTTTTTTGGTTGAAAAATCAACTACTTGGTTGTAGAATATTCGTCTTTTTGTCTTGAAAATTCAACAATTTGGTTAAAAATGAACTTTTTTGTTGAAAATTAATTTCTTTAATCGAAAATTTAACTATTTTATTTTTAGTTGAAATTTTATCTTTTTTTGTTGAAACTCCTTTTCTTTGGTTGAGAATTTAACAGTTTTGTTCGAAAATTCATTTTTTTTTTGAGAATTAATTTTTGTAACTGAAACTGTAACAATCCCATTTTTGGTTGAAAATTAATATTTTAAATTGATCTTTTCTAGTTCAAATTCATGTATTTTGTTCAAAATTCTGGTTTTTAAAATGAAAATTCAACTATTTGGTTGAAATATCAACTATTACATGTTTCGTTGAGATTTCATCTTTCTTGGTTGAAAAATCATCTACTTGGTTTAAAGTTGAACTACTTTGTAAAAAACTCATTTGTTTTCAAGATTCGTCGTTTGAGTTGAAAATTTGACTATTTAGTTGTAAAATATTCACCTTTTTGGCCTGAAAATTCAACAATTTGGTTGAAAATTAACTTTTTTGGTGAAAATTCATAATTTTGGTTGAAAATTTGATTATTAGTAGGAAATTCAACTACTTGCTTAAAAATAAAACTATTTGTTCGAAAATTTATGTATTTGGTTGAAAAATAACTTTTTTGTTGAAAAATCATATTCTTGGGGTGAAAATTTAACTGTTTTGTAGATAATCCGTCTTTTTGGCTTCGAAATTCAACAATTGAGTTGAAAATTAACGTATTTTCTTAAAAACTCGTCTTTTTTGGTAGATCATTAATCTTCTTAGTGGAAAATTCATTTTCTTTGGTGTGAGAATTTTAAATATTTGGTTTAAAATTCATCTTGGTTGAAAATTTAACTACTTGGTTGAAAGTTGAACTACTCTGTTAAAAATTCAATTTTATTAAAGTTCACCTCTTTGGTTGAAAATTCATTGTTTATTCGGTTAGAAATTAATTTGATTATCAGATAATTTAATTATTCCATTTTTGGCACAAAATTCAACCATTTAGCACAAAGCTTATGTGTTTTGTTGAAAATTCGTCTTTTTGGGTATAAAATTAACTTTCTTGTTGAAAATTCATCTTTCCCGGTTTAAAAGTCAACTTTTTTCTAAAACATTCGACTTTCAAGCTTGAAAGCCTGACTCCTTTCTTGAAAACTTGTCTTTTTGGTAGAAGATGAATCTTTTTTGTTGAAAATTCGTTTTCTTTTTTGTTGACAAGTAATTTGAAAAAAATAGAAATGTAACTATTCCATTCTTGGTTGAAAACTCATGTTTTTCATTTGCAAATTCAAATACTTGGTTGAAAATTCTTGTATTTGTTGAAAATTTGTCTTTTGGTAGAAAATTATTCTTCTTGGTTGAAAATTCATCTTTGTATAGATTAAATATTCAGATATGTGGTTTAAAATTCAACTGTTTTGGTGAAAGTTCAACTATTCTCGAAAAGTTCCATTTTTTTTGCTTGGAAATTTAATTATTTGGTTAGAAGTTCAATAATTTTTTTGGACAATTTGTCCCTCTTGCTTGAAATTTCAACTATATATTTGGTTGTTGATGCAACTGTTTCGTTAAAAATTAATTAATTTTGGTTGAAAGTTCGTCGTTTTGGGTTACAAAATTGATCTCTTTTGGTATTTTGGACTGTGAAATCTGATAATTTAATATTTTTAAATATTCTTAATTCATTACCGATGACTGTTTCGCTTTGACCCACCCAAAATCTTACTAAGATTTTATAAACTTGGGGAACCAACAAACATCTAAATTCTGTTAATTGTATAAACGTGGAACATTAAAGAAATTCATTTCTGACGTTAAACTGTATTAATTACTTGGTCTAATAATTTTTGGAGGAATGAAAAAAATTTACCTCGGCCCGGATTCGAACAGGGAATGTCACTATACATAAGTAGAGCGTTAACCAATTACGCCACTCAGGCCGCGGTCTGCATCTCTTTCACCGAGTGGAATTTTAGTGACTCATTCCAGTTTGAATAAAATTCACGAAATCTGAATATAATTTAAAATATTAATGTTATTTTGTCGATCAGTGTAATTAATTAATTTCTGATGTTAAATTATGTCGATTACTTGGTCTAATAACTTTCGGAGAAATTGGGAAAAATCTATCTCGACCTGGATTTGAATTTGATTTTTTCTCATTGCTCGAAAAATTATTACACCTAGTAATTGATACAATTTAACATCAGACATTAATTGATTACACTGGTCGACAAAGTAACATCAATATTCTAAATTAATGAAATTATTTTTAGAAAAGAAAATGTGTTCGTAACAAGATACAGTCTTACAAACGCACAATTTGTGCAGTGGAAAATTAACTTTATTTTCTGAGAAAAATTTCCAGTTTTCTAAGCTAATAATTTAGAAGAAATTGAACTTCAATGTTTATCTAAACTATTATTCTTTACTCCAATAAGAAAATCCAACTATTTTTGTTTGAAAGTTAATTATTTTTTGTTGAAAAGTCTACTTTTATATTTTTGGTAGAGAATCCATCTTTCTTGGTTAAAAATTTTATTATTTTGTTGAAAATTCAATTATTTTGTTAAAAAATCATTCTTTTTGGTGGAAAATTCAACTGTTTTGTAAAAAATTCGTCTTCTTAGCTTGAAAATTCAATATTCAGTTCTCTTGTGGAATTCTCGTCTTTTTGTTTTGAAAATTCATCTCTTTTGGTAGAAATTTATTCAATTTTGGTTAAAAAGGCAATTGTTTGGTTGAAAATTAATCTGTTGTAGTTAAGGATTGAACTAATTTGTTGAAGATAATGTCATTTGAGTTGAAAATTCATTTCTTTGGTTTAAAAATTTACCTATATTGTTAAAAAAAAAATTTTTTATGGTTGAAAATTTATCTTTTTTAGGCACGAATTTATCTATTCGGTTGGAAATTCATGTATTTTGTTGAAAATTCGTATTTTTTAGTAAAAAATTATCCTCTTGGCTGGAAATTCAACTATTAGTTTGAAAATTTATGTGTTTTGTTGAAAATTCGTCTCTTTTGGTAGAAATTTCATCATTTTTAGTTAAAAATGCAACTGTTTGGTTGAAAATTAATCTGTTGTAGTTAAGGATTGAACTCATTTGTCGATAATTCATCATATGAGTTGAAAACTCTTTTCTTTGGTTGAAAATTTACCTATATTGTTAAGAATTCGTTTTTTTTTTGGTTGAAAATTAATTTTTTCGTGAGAATTTAACTATTCCATTTATGGTTGAAAATTTGTGCTTTTCAGATAAAAATTAAACTATTCGATTGAAAATTCATTTATTTCGTTGAAAATTCATATTTTTTGTTAAAAAATTAATCCTCTTGGCTGAAAATTCAACTACTTGGTCAAAAATTTGTGTGTTCTGTTGAAAATTTGTCTCTTTTGGTAGAAAATAAATTTCTTGTTTAAAAATGCAACTGTTTGGTTAAAAATTAATCTGTTGTAGTTAAGGATTAAACTAATTTTTTGAAGATTCATCTTATGATTTGAAAATTCATTTCTTTGGTTGAAAATTTACCTATATTGTTGAAAATTCGCTTTTCTTTGGTTGAAAATGAATTTTTTTGATGAGAATTTAATTATTCCATTTATGGTTGAAAATTTCTCTTTTTAAGGTACAAGTTCAACTATTCGGTTGGAAATTCATGTATTTTCATGGAAATTCGCCTTTTTGGTAAAAAATTAATCCTCTTGGCTGGAAATTCAACTATTTGGTTAAAAATTTATGTAATTTCTTGAAAATTTGTCTCTTGGCAGAAAATTAATCTTTTTCTTTAAAAATGCAACTGTTTGGTTAAAAAAAAATCTGCTTTGGTTGAGAATTCAACTATTTTGTTGAAAATTAATTCTGTTAACTAAAAATGTATTTTATATATATATATATATAATTTATTTATTTTCTCGGTTAAAAATTCGTCGTCTTAGATTGAATTCAACTGTTTTTGAGTTAAAATCAAAGTCTTTTTCGGGTAAAATATCAACTATTACATTTTTCTTTGCAAGTTCATCTTTTTTTTTTGAAAATTCAACTGTTTTTTTTCAAATTTGTCAGTCTGGATTGAATATTCCACTTAAAATTGAATATATAACTATACTCAAAAACTTTAAAATTTTGAACCAAGAAAGATTTTTCAGTCAATAAAGAATAAAATTTTCATACAAAATTTTGAGTTTCCAAGCCAAAAGACAAATTTTCTACTATACAGTTGAACTTTCAACCCGAAAATATGAACTTTTTTTCTTTATTCACTGAAAAATCTCTCTTGGTTGAAAATTCAACACTTTTGTTGGAAATTCGTCTTTTTGATTTGAAAATTTATCACTTTTGCTAAAATTTTCATCGTTTTGGTTAAAAATTCAACTCTTCGCTTGAAAATTACTCTGTCTTGGTTAAGGATTCAACTATTTTCCTGAGAATTTGTCTCATTTTGGTAGAAAATTAATCTTCTTTGTTGAAAATTCAAATGTTGGGTTGAACATTCATCTATTTTGTTGCAAATGCAATATTTTTACTTAAAATATTAGGAATTCAAAGGTTTTTAAATTAAATTTGATATTGTACCGTAAAACGGGGTAAAGTCGCTCATTAGAGTAAAGTCTTTCACCCCCCCCCCCCCAATTCCTATATCAAAATTCGATATCAAATTTCCTAGAAAAAAATATATATATCGTTTGTTTTAATGAGTAGAGCTAGCAAACTTTATTTTGAGATTTATCGTTTACAAATTTATTGGTGTGCAACTTTACCGTACAAGAGCGACTTTACCCAGTTTACGGTATCCACGTTAATTTCATTTAAAAGTATTTATTCCCCTATTTTCGTGAAAAAATTTTATTTCCACTATTTTTGGAGCATTTTCTTCAAGAGAAAATTCCCTTTAATCCAACCGATCGAATTTCTGATGGACTTTCCTCTAAGTCGTAATATCTTTTGATTTATTATTTTTTTCAGTAAAATATTTCCTTTCGTAAGATTTTACAATCCCTCCATGAGAAACAGTAACATCCTACCAAACGCATCCTTTTAAAATGAATTAAATTTATGAATATTACCCATTAAAGCATCTTTACATATAAAAACTACTTATCCTTATCAACCTTTCAAAAACAGATCCTCCTTATCCCTAACAAAAGCGCTTTATCTTTTTTTCATATCCCCAAAATCTTCAAGTTATATATAGTATCGGCTTGTAAACACGGCTTTGCGTTTGCCATCCACGGACATAAATCGTGAGATTTCCGATAAAACGGTGGAAAAAGTGGGAGTTGTACCCAAAATAAATACGAGGGGCTGTTGCGGTCAAATATGAATTACTGTTGGAAGGGACCGTCCGGCAGATATTTTTTGGGGAGAAAAAATGTGGCAGGACAGTAGTCCTCGTTCCATGTGCCATCCGGAAATTTACTTTCACCCTCCTGGTTCTGGTTGGTAGTTCCTGTATTATATTTAAGTACTAAATTCAAGCCAGGATTCGAGATTGAGGAGGTTCTTTCGTTCGACTCGGTTTTAGGAGTGGCTACGCGAGTTCGCATTAATGCGTTTACCGTAGTGCCTCTGGAGCTCGAGATGCATGCTTCTAAACTCTAAAGACCCTCCGACTGAAGAGAACTCGAAAAAAAAATTCTTTCAACAAGTATGAACGCTGCACATTGTAGGACCTCCTTACCACACTTATTGGACTACTTGGAGGTTCGCGCATGAAGAGGACTAAAGAAAAGAAAAAAAGAATGGAATTTTTTCGTTTGAATGACGAGGGCATTCATGAATCATTGGATCTTTCACCTTTCACAATTTTATTGGAGTTTTCATATTCTCATAACAGTTATATAATCGTTTCGGGATTTTATTTCATTAAAAATTAAACTTCTGGATGTAAAATACTGAAATTAGGAGCATTTTTGCTTGGTGCGGAAAATGGTCCTTCGAGCCGGATCCGGATTCTAATCATCCTTAGAAGCATAACGTGTCGGAGCGAGCGAACAAACGAGTGGTGGAGAAGTTTGAGTGTACGAGCGAGAGAGATAGAGAGAGCAAAAAAATACAGCCGGATCTTATTCTACTTAGTTTTACTTAATCTTACTGTCCAATTTCAGCTATCATTATGCTTCTATGTGAGCAACTTTTCCTTTTTCTCCTCTTTTCCACTCATGCTTTCCATTCTCCCTTCCACATTCTCCCTCATTCTTTTTCTTTCACTCCTCTAGCTTTTTCTGCCTCGTTCGTCCATTCTTCTCCTATTCCCTCTACCCCTAATATTTTCTTAACATTCTCTTGCCATCCTTTCCTCTTTTCCCTTCCTCACATACAACCATCCCATACATACTCCCATGTCTCCTCTACCCATTTACATACCCTGCATTTTCTCTACTCATCCTTTCCATTGCTTCTTTTACTTCATTTCCCTGTCTCCTGATTAAATCTTTTCCCTTTATTCCTCTATTTAGTACTTTCCATATTTCTTTCTCCGTGCTGGTTTTTTCTGCCTCCTCCTTCAACTTTTTATTCCCTTCCTCTTTTTTTCTATCACATTACTCATTATACTCTTTTCTCTTTCTTCTGTATTCTTCTGAACTACTCTTACCGTTCCTCTATTCTCTTAATTCCTTTCTATTTTCCTTTTTTCCCTTACATTCCTCATCCCAGCTACCTTTTTCCCCCTTCACTGACTTCTTTCTTAACTGTATCCTCTTATATGCTATTCATTTTTCCTATCGCTATTTCCATCTCTTTGCTTACATTTTCCTCTCTGATTTTCACAATCTTTATCTTTTCTCTAAACTCTTATATATTTTCTGCTGCCCAATTACCTTTTTCTACTCTTTTTTCTTTCTTATTTTCTTTGGCTGTTTTCCGTTCATCTCTTCTCCATCGCCACTATCAGTATAAGTGAGAGATGATCCGAGTCTACGCACTCCCCTTTCTCTAGCCTCCTTATGTTTTCCCTTACCTCATCATCAACAATAACATAGTCTACCACTCCCCCCCCCCTCCCCGTGTGAGTGTACTCTCCATCTTAGACTCCCTCTATATTCCAGTTTAAGATAAACCATCCTAACTCCGTCAATTTATTCAGTAATTTCGTTTCCTCTCCATTTACTATTTTGTCCTTGGAATGCCTCCTAGTCCCATCCCCTCCTTCTCCCCATTTTTTTTCACATCTTTCTTCTTTTCTTGCATTGAAGTCCCCTCCAAAGACTAGTTTCACCCCTTCTTTCTTTCTATTAACCTTCTTAACTCTTCTGTTTTCCCTTCCATATCTCTATTTACATATAACTCTACTAAATTCCACCTCTCCTCTCCTATCCTATCCTCATCTCTTCTTCCATTAATCCTCCTTTTTGTTCTTTTAACCCATTCCCACCTTTTTTCTTTCTATCAAATCTGTCCTTTTTCTCGTCACTACTCCTCCCATTGCTCTGCCCTTTTTATGTTTTCTCTGTGCCTCTTGTACCGCCCACCTGTATCCCCTCGGTAGGCTTTCCTTTACAGTTTACTCTCTCCCACCCCCTCTCATCTAGTCACGTCGTCATTATCACCACGACTTCCTACTGTCCCAACTTTTTCATAAACTCCGTATCCTTTTTTTTAAGCCAAATACATTCATCTCATTTTTCATCACTTTTTCTTTCCCAGTATCTTATTTCCCACCCTTTAGTTTTTTTCTCACCTATTTCCCCGTTCTCTCAAATTTAACTAAGTTTTCCCTGTGTTCGCCCGAGTCCCACCCATATGTACCTTCTATCTGTATTCTCCCACACTTAACCTATCTTCTTTCTCCTTTCTGTATCTCCTCTTCTGCTATCTTCTTTAACTTATACTGCATATTGTTTTCTTGCTGTGTCAAATTATCCTCTATCCTCTACGCCTTTCCATATAACGCTCTTTTCTTTGGTATCAGTTCCCTCTTATGAACCCTGTTCTCTAATTTCATCAGCGCCATTTTTTGTCCTTTCTCCCCTTCCCTTCCTGCACTTCTCACTTCTTCTACTCCTTCCTTTAATTCCTTCCCTTCTAATCTTAGACCCTTTATCACTATAGTCTTTCTTCTTTCCTCTCTCTCCCTCTTTTTTATCCATTATTCTCTCTATTTTTCTAAAACTTTCCTTCTTCTGATTCTTGATCTCCCCCCCCCCCCCCCTCAGATCTAAACTCCCGGTTTGATATTTCTATCTTCTCCATCCTACTTTCCATCTCCTCTACCTTTTTATTAGGCTCTTCCTGCTTTTCTAGTCTTTGTTCCAAACTCTGCATCCTTTTTTCCAAGTTTTTCCTAACTTTTTCCCATTTCTTCATATCTTTCCTAAGATCCTCCATTTTCCGCCTAATGTCTTGCTTTATTCCCTCTCCCCTTTCCTCCTGCCTTTTTCCTTTATCTCCATTACCACAATTATCATTCTGCGCATTTTTTTTCAAATTTTCTCTTCCATCGCACCTCCAGCCTCAGCTTTGTTTTCTCTGTAATGTTTCAATTTTGAACCTTCTGAAATTGTCCGATTTTCGAAAATTTAATCTGAAATCTTACAATTTCGAGATTCTTCAGTTTTAAAGAAAACTGTTCTATTTTGCCTGCTTTGAATTCAAAATGACAATTTCAACTCCTTTCTAATAAAGTTCTCCAATTTTCAAAATTTTAGTCTGAAATTTTCAAATTTGAGAACTTCTGGTTTTTAATTTTTTAATTTTAAACACTTTGAATTTTAAATTAATCAATTTTAGACGCTTTTATTTGGAAATGATACAAGTTCAATCTCTTTTCATTCCATTCGAAAAATTGTACTTTTTTAAAAGTTTTACCTAATCTAAAATTGTTTGATTTTGACCGTTTTCAATTCGAAATTATTAATTATTAATTATTGTTTCAAGAATTGTTAAAACTCCTAATATTCAAAAATTTCTTTGATAATGGTTTTTGAAATTGTTCATATTTTTAATATTAGGAAATAAAAATCTAGAGACGTAAACGCGCGCTTGGCGCGCGTGTAATTTCTGCTAGTTATTGAATAAACTATACATATTTTAAACTCATTATCAGAAAAAAAAAATCTTTTTCAAGAGAGTGGTACTAAATTTTTTTCGAGTTGAGATTTTCAGTTCAAAATAAGGGTAATTTTGAAACCATGAAAAGATGCTATTTATAATTTCGAGATTTCATTTATAATTTTAAAATGTATGGAGTGTATCTCAATCAAATTGGGAGAGTTAATAATTCAGGAATCTAGTTGTCAATTCCAAACACACTAGTTTGAAGATAAGGATAGATGAAATATCGGACGCTGTATTTTCAAAAGAGTCAAGTAGAAATATATTCTGGTCACGATTGCTTGAAAGATTATTATTTTTGCTTGAAAAGTCTACTATTATATTTTTGATTAAGAATTCATCTTTTCTGGTTAAAATTTTTATTATTTCGTTGGAAATTTAATTATTTTCTTAAAAACTCATCCTTTTTTATGGAAAATTTAATTGTTTTCCTGAAAATTCATTTTTTTTGTGTTGAAAATTTAACTGTTTTGATAAAAAATCAACTATTTGGTTGAAAATGAACATTTTTGTTGGAAATTCAACTGTTTTGTAGAAAATTTATCTCTTTAGCTTGAAAATCTAACATTCAACTCTATTGTTGAAAATTCGCCTTCTTGGTTTGAAAAGTCATCTCTCTTGGTAGAAAATGAATCTTCTTTTTTTTCTTGAAAATACAACTGTTTGGTTTCAAATTAATCTGTTTTGGTTGAGAATTCAACTATTTTGTTGAAAATTCTTCTCTGTTGGCTTAATTCAACTGTTTTTTATTTAAAATTAAATTCTGTTATGGTTGAAATACCAACTATTACATTTTACATTGAGAATTTATTTTTTTTGGTTGAAAATTCAACTACTTTGTTGCAAATTCAATCATTTTGTTGAAAATTAGTATTTTTTGGTTGAAAATTAATTGATTTGACTATAAATTTATTATTTATTTTTTAAATTATATCTCAGACTTAAGATGGTTATAGCCCAATATGACGAAAACACTTTTTGAGTTGGATATTTGTACCAAACTAAATATATTGCACGGGGCTATCCCGGTTTATATCATCAGTCACGGA
>JAUMHM010000072.1:24493609-24505544 GCA_032362435.1 Melikaiella ostensackeni
ATATAGAATTCTTTAAGAGTCCACAATTTAAATACATGAATTATCATTGAATAAAAGTCTCAGGAATTGAATAATATAAAGTTTTTATTGGGGTGATTCAAAAAAAAAAGACTTTATTTTTTTTCCCCAAATGGCACCACTACAAAATGGTCCTTTTGCGGTCGAAATAAACCTTGATTTTTGGCAGAATTTTAAATACTATTCAGGGGTCCCCCAAGTCAGTTTCTGTAAATAAAATGTTTATTATATCTAGAATTCTTTAACAGCCCATAATTTGAATACATGAATAATCAATTAATAAAAGCCTTGTAAATTAAATAATAAAATATGTATATTAGCGTGGTCCAAGAAAAGATTTATTTTTTCTCAAACGGCACCCCTGCAAAGTGTTTCTTTTAGTTTCAAAATAAAACCTGATTTTCGACAGAATTAACAAAATTTATAGGGCTCCCCCAAAACGGTTTTAGTAAATGAAATGTGTATTATACTAGGAATTCTTCCAGAGTTCAAAAATTTGAATGCTCCATTAATTAATTAATAAAAGCCTTAGGAATTTTATAATATAATATCAATACTGGGGTGGTCCAAAAAAAGCTTTCTTTCTCAAATGGCACCCCTACAAAATGTTTCTTTTAGTTTCACAAGATTTCTGATTTTTAGCAGAATTAAAAAAAAAATTAAGGGGTTCCCAAAATGGTTTTCGCAAATGAAATTTTTATTATACTAGGAATTCTTTCAGAATTCGCAAATGAAATGCTTGAATAAATAATGAATATAAGCCTTAGGCATTTTATAATATAATATTGATATCAGGGTGGTCCAAAACAAGGCTTTTTTTCTCAAATGGCGCCCCTACAAAATGTTTCTTTTGGCGTCAAAACGAGCCCTGATTTTTGGCAGAGTTTCAAAAAAATATTCTGAGGTCCCCCAAAATGGTCTTCGCAAATGAAATTTTTATTATGCTAGGAATTCTTTCAGAGTTCACAAGTGAAATGCTTGAATAAATAATTAATAAAAGCCTTAGGAATTAAATAATATAATATATATATATTAGGGTGGTCCAAAAAAGGCTTTATTCTTTTCCTCAGTTGGCACCATTACAAAGTGTTTCTTTTGGCATCAAAACGAGCCCTGATTTTTGGCAGAATTTTAAAAAAATATTTTGGGGTCCCCCAAGTTGGTTTTTGTGAATAAAATATTTACTATGTGTGGAATTCTTTCAGAATTCACAATTTAAATACTTTAATAATTAATTAATAAAAGCCTTAGAAATAAAATAATATAATGTGTATATTTGGGTGGTCCAAAAAATCTTTTTTTTTCTCAAATAGTCCCCCTACAAAGTGTTTCTTTTGGTGTCAAAAAAAAACCCTAATTTTCGGCAAAATTTAAAAAATATATATAAGGGTCCCCTAAGTCAATTTTTGTGAATGTAATGTTTATTATATTTGAAATTATTCCAGGGTTCATAATTTAAGTACTTTAATAATCAATGAATGAAGGCTTAGGAATTAAATAATATTATGTGCATATTAGTGTAGTCCAAAAAAGGCTTTATTTTTTTTCCTCAAATGAAACCCCGACAAAGTGTTTCTTTTGGCGTCAAAATGACATCTGATTTTTCTCAGAATTTTCAATAATATTAAGGGGTTGCCCAATTTGTTTTTTGCAAATTAGATGTTCATTATATTTGGAATTATTTCAGCGTCCACACTTCAAATATATGAATAATTAATTTATAAAAGCGTTATGAATTAAAAAATAAATTATGAATATTAGGGTGGTCTAAAAAAAGACTTCATTTTTTCCATCAAATTGCACCCCTACGCAGTGTTTCTTTTGGCTTCAAAATGACCCCTGATTTTTGGCAGAATTTGAAAAATATATTTAGCCCCCCCCCCCAGGTTTGTTTTTGTGAATAAAATTTTTACTATATTTGGAATCCTTTCAGAGTTCACAATTTAAAGGCATGAATAATTAATAAATAAAAGCCTTAGGAATTAAATAATATAATATGTAGACTAGAGTAGTCCGAAAAAGGCTTTACTTTTTTTTCATTTAAATGTCACCCTTACAAGGTTTTTCTAATGGTTTCAAAATAAACCCTGATTTTTGGCAGAATTTGAAAAAAATGTATAGGGGTCCTCCAAGTCGGCTTTTGTAAATAAAATGTTTATTATATTTGAAATCCTTTAAGAGTTCACAGTTTAAGTACTTGAATAATTAATTAATAAAAGCCTTATGAATTAAATAATATAATACGTATATTAGTGTGGTCCAAAAAAATGCTCTTCTTCCACATATGGCACCTCTACAAAGAGTTTCTTTCGTTTTTAAAGTGACCCCTGATTTTCGGCAGAATTGAAAAAATATTTGATGGTCCCCCAGTTTGGTTTTTGTGAATAAAATGTTTATTATATTTGGAATTCTTTAAGAGTCCAAAATTTAAATACATGAATAATCAATTATTGAAGGCTTAGAAATTGAATAATATAATATGTATATTAGGGTGGTTAAAAGAAAGGTTTTTTCATCAAATGACACCCCTACAAAGTTTTTTTTTCGTCAAATTCAAAATTCCTAAATATTTTGAATAAAATGCCTGAATAGGTATTTTTTTTGACAGAAGAATCTGAACCGACTGAATTTAAATCAATTTGCACATAACTTTAGAAATCACTACCGCCATTTTAACCAAGTAGAAAAGCTGCCTTTTGCAGCCATTTCTATACACACCACCTTTTGAATAAAATTACCACTTGTATGAATCTGAAAGCAGATTATTCAACCAAATCTCCTGGACATGCAAACTGTCTCCCGCATGTCACCACCCATGTCATGCTGAATCCCCTCTTGTCAGAAGGGACAGAACACATATTATGCATTTTCCACATTTTCCAAATGTCCAGCCTATACTGAAGCAGAAAGGAGAAATGAGTAAAACACATCTGGGCAAGATACTGTCCTTTGGCCAGAAGTCGATCGAATTGGAATAAAGAGAGTTTAGGACTTTAGGGAAAACCGAAATCGTCCTCGTTCGGGATTCATCTTGGTCGGGACAGAAGGGATTTGAAGGATTTGCAAAGGGATCTTTAACGGCGGACCCTAGTCAGGGTGTTGAAAGTCCTTTCCTCTATTAACATACCACTTGGACTGGCAGCTCGCGTAACGGCGTAAACGCCTTTACGTAGATAAGCTCTGGGGAGCTGGAGAGTCGACACCTTGCCGGATTCTTCCATTCATTTTAAAACGCGATCTGAAATTGCCTGTTATCATCGAGGGTGGCCGAATATATACGCAGGGGACCATTTTTATCTTGCTGTTTAAAATTTAGGTGGCGTCAGTGCCATTTCATGATCACAGCTTCCCGATGACCCTATACTGCTACACTTGATCCCTCCGAGTAACTGATGGGTTACTTCCCCCTTTTCAATGGCACGTGAGCTTTTGTCCCGAAAATTTGCATTTCAAATGAGAATTTCAAATTTAAAAACTGGGAATTTGAATTTTAAGCAGAAATAAATCAATCATTTCTTTAGATATTCTTTCTAATGATTACGAATTGATTAGTGATCTTTGGAAACTTTAGATTAGCCTTAATTCCTGTATACAAATGTTGGCACTATATTTAGTTATTATTATCATACCATTGAGCCAAATCCCTTTCGGGGTAAGCGTAACTCGTTCGGTTCTAGACTCGTCAAACTACCGGGGATCAAGGAATTAAATGGTAAGGGTAGGTGAGGGATGTTTAGGAGAAAGGATAGGTTTTAGATCAATCTAGAAGTCACGTGTTGCTCATCAGCACAAGAACACGTGTTTCTCATCATCCGCACGAGTCGTTGATCAATCTTTCTAGCAACCACCCCAGGTGGAGAGCTTCACAGAGCCATCATACATCACGATTTACACATAAGCACTCAAGCTGACTGATGAACCCATAGGAAGATCCATATTCTTTACCCCAACCACAGCTAATAAGCAAAGCTATTCACGAGGGCCCATGAATATCCAAAATCTTTCGTTTCAGTCGCATCCTTGTATACATCTTTTGCTTCTTTTACATCCGTTCATTTTTCATGCAAGTTCTTGTGTTTCTACTTGTTGTCTACTTCTGGGTATGCTGCCATTTACCTTACCTAAATACACTTGCTTCGTTATGAACGTTCTTCATCCATTCTCTCAAGACCTGCTCATCATTCTCTGCAAATCGTCGACTAATTCTGGCGTAACAATCTTAACACCTGCAAACACCAGTCCTCGCACTTTCACTGTCCGAGGGTCAACACCTTCTTCTTATGAAAAAGTCATTCATAGACATTTGTCTATGTATAATTGTATATATTAAAGATCCAGGAGGACATAATGCAACCTTGCCTAACGCCCTTCCTAATATCAAAGCAATCGCTCAGTTGTCTATTTACGCTTACGCTCGCTTTGCTACCATTATATATTGATTTTATATCTGTTAGAAGCCAACCATTCACTCCATACTCTTTCAGGACTTTCCAGAGTTCAGTTCTATTCACCTTATCGAGAGCTTTTTTAAGATCAAAAATTGCACAGAAAGCTTTTTTGTTTACTTCCAAACTTTTCTGTATGATCCGTCTTAAGCTCAATATCTGATCCGCACATGATCTCCCTGGCATAAGAGTACCCTGACGGTATCTTCGCGTTTCACGCTAACTCAGCGATCCATATATCCGAGTAGAATGATTTTTTCCCAGGATCGCAAGTACCTATAATAGCATTTAACGAGTCTCAGAAGGTATCTTTCACATAAGTACTGCCCCCTTCAAGTGGAACGTAACCTGCTATAATATATAGCCTTCTGCCTCCCACTTTTATTCTAATCCCTAATAATCTAGAAGATATACCTTCATACTTTTCGACATGCTATTTTTTTCTCTCATTCATAACCACACTGACCTCTTGGCTACCATGCCATTCATTATCTACCCCTGCCCAAAAATCGAGTACATTTTCTATCATTCTTATCTCACATCCCTTCTTCTTTGTTTCAGGTACACATACAATATCTAGCTTCCTTACGCGCATTGTATCCCGCAATTTTCTTTCCTCAAGATCACACCTCTAGCATTCCAAACACCCAGTCTCCATTCATCGCCTGAAACATCTCTAAGGGCATGCCTTGCGTCAACAGAAGTGTCAATCCTATCCGAGGCTACATTATTATTTGTATTGTTCATTATTTTAAGTATAAACCCAACTACCAACCTGATGCGAGAAATGTTTTCCATAAGTATAAAATCATGTCCAAATTATGCAGCTAAATCGTCATAAGGGTGGTGTATCCATTCATAACGCCAGTCTCACCAAACTTCGGTCATTCAAAGAAAAGTATGAAAAAAAGCCATGTCTAGAAGAGTCATGATTGGTTTGTGTTGTATACTAAGGAGGGCACCAGCCTCCTGCAGTTGGGTCTTTCAGATGGGGAAAGACCATTCATTATTTCATAAATGTGATAAGAATTATCAACCCTGAGTAAAACATGACAAACTAAGAAATTTCCATTACACTCCAAAGTTTCCAAAATTTCGAAAAGCTGCAAGAATTATAATTTAAAAATCACATTTAAAGCATTTGAAGCTTTTAAATAAGAAACATTAGATATTTTCCATCAGACAAAACAATTATATATTATTTATGTGTCACGGTACAGAGGCACTTTAAATCCATTAAGAATATTTTAATTCGTTAATCTTCTGACGTACTTACTCTGTATTTTTATATTTTCCTATGACAATCATTGAAACCAATTGGCACTATCTTTGTAAATTGAGAAATCTCTTAGGAGTACATATGTTCTGTAATCTTTGTCCATAATTGTTCCGAAAAGTTTGATATCATTTTACAAAGTTCAACTTTATATTTGTATAAATTGTTCAATTATGAAGTCTTTTAAATTTGAACTAGAAGAATTGTTAATGATTCAACTTGGAATTCTTCAATTTTTAGAGTTTCAATTGGAAATTTTACGGTTATAAAATTTTCAATTTATTATTTATCAATTGTAAAGGTTCTTCTGTTTCAAACACTTACGTTTCAAACTGTCTAACTTGATCAGCCTTAAGTTGGAAATCATTTTATTTAAGTTGTTTTAATTTATCGGTTCTTTATTTTAAAAACCTTTTAATTTGAAATTGTTATCTTTTTAAGTTTTGCTCCTTGGAAAACGAAAACGGAAACGTGCTTTCCACAAACTGATTAATTGGTTTCCTTATTTCCTGAATTAATAATAATTCAAAATTTGCGGGATTGTAAAAATCATATTATGCTTTAACAAACATGCAAATTCTGTACAAGACTTTTTTTCTTTAAATACAATATTTCACTGAGGATTAAAATTGTAAGGAAAATGCGACTAGGTTCTAGAAAAAAATCGTAAACTCTTTATTAGTAATAACTATATTGTGATAAAAATTATCTTTACATTCTGTTTCGATGTCTTTATTTTATTCTTCCAGATTCCTAATCTTTAGGCATGTATTTAGTTGGATATAACATTTTATGAACCATATATTTTTATATCCTGATTTCATGAAAGATATCAGAGAACTGATTCATCCTAAAAAATCGACCATATAATTTGTAGAAAAAAATGAATCTGTACAAATTGAAAAAAGCCCACATAGAAATCTTTCATAGTGTTCAAGAATATTCGATAGTTGTCTTACTTCAATATTCAATCATCTTTAGACTAGTTCAGGAAATCGACAGAAATAGCTACAGACTCTATTACAGCATCGCATTTTTGCATAAGTACAAAAATTTTTATGAAAAAGTAATAATACACTGTAAAAATATTATTATTGTAAGGCTGGTTTTCAGTATGAAAACAGTACCCCAAAAAAATAGTCCCACTTCAATTTGATGCACGCTGAATAAAATTTTAGTATTACTTTCTGGGCTTGAAAAAAGATCGAAGTGAGAATCAAACGTCATGATGGTTTTCTGTTTCTTTTGAGCATGAATGTCATTAACCTTATAAGTTGTTCTAAAACAGAACCCGGCTGTGAATCATTGTCGTTCGCTAGCGCGTATATCATTTAACAATATGAAGTTAGAAATTTAAAACAGTACATATATTGGCATCGAAACTAAACGCTCTGAAAAAAGTCCGTAATATAAAAAGAACTCTAGTTTTTACAGTGGATGTTATAAACAATTTATTTCTTAAAATAATTGCTTTTTTGAAAAACAAAAAAACTCTCAAAGAGGTGTAAGGATGTAGATTTTCATGACATATTCAAAGTTGGTGTACTATTATTATTGATGTTTATAAAAGTGACAGATCATTTGAAAAGTTCTGTCATTTTTGAGAAAATATCTTTTTTTAAAGCAGTAATAGTCTCTTTGAGGTATTTCGAATATGATTGTAATGGTTATTTCCATTTTTGGATTGGAGTTTTAGACTGTTTATGATGCTTTGCGGATTTCTTAAATTCATAGATGGGCCGAAGCACATGTACGCTTATGTTGATTGAAGTAGGAAAATTGTTAACAACATTGTTTTATCGCTTTGCATGTTTGGAGTAGACATTTAAAAAAAATTCTCTAGAGATGTAAGGATGTAGATTTTCATGATATATTCAAAGTTGGTGTGTTATTAATATTATTGTTTATAAAAGTTGGAGAACATTCTAAAACGCTGTAATTGTTCACAAACTGTCTTGTTTTAAGTACGAAAAAGTCCGTTGGAGGTGTTCCGAAGGTGATTTCAATAGTTGTTGCAATTTGTGGATCGCACTGTTAGTTTGTTCATAATGCTTTGTGGATTTCTGAAATCGATAGATGGGCCGACGCACATGTATGATTATGTCAAAAAAGTAGAAAAATGGTTATCGACATTGTTTTGTCGCTATGCATGATTGGAACAGACATTTTTAAAAATTCCTTAGAGGTGTATGAATGTAGATTTTCATGATATATTCAAAGTTGGTTTGCCGTTATTATTATTGTTCAAAATTTCTTTTTTTAACAAAAAAAGTCTACTCGAGATGTCTGGAAGACGATTCCAATGGTTGTTTCAATTTTTGTATCGGACTGTTAGTATGTTCATAAGGCTTTGCGGATTTCTTAAATCCATAGGTGGGCGGACGCACATGTACGCTTATGTTGAACAGAGTAGAAAAATGGTTGACAACATTGTTTTCTTGCTATGCATGTTTGGAGCAGACACTTTTAAAAAATCCCCTAGACGTGTAAGAGTGTACATTTTCATGATATATTCAAAGTTGGTTTGCCATTATTATTATTGTATAAAAAATGTCTTTTTTAAAAAATAAGAAAAGTCCGCTCGAGATGTCCCGAAGACGATTCCAATGGTTGTTTCAATTTTTGGATCTGACTGTTACTTTGTTAATAATGCTTTGCGGATTTTTTGAATCTCTAGATGGGCCGACTTACATACTCGTATACGCTTATGTTGAATAAAGTAAAAAATGGTTGTCAACATTATTTTATCGCTACGCATGTTTGGGCCAGACACTTTAAAAAAATTCCTTAGAGGTGTCAGCGTGTAGATTTTCATGATATATTTAAAATTGGTCTGCCATTATTATTATTATTATTCAAAAAATGTCTTTTCTTAAAAACAAGAAAAGTCCGCTCGAGATGTGCCGAAGACGATTCCAATGGTTGTTTCAATTTTTGGATCGGACTGTTAGTAGGTTTATAATGCTTTGCGAAAGTCTGAAATCCATAGGTATAGGAAACTTCAGGGTCGTGAAATTGGTGACATTTTAGGATGAATAGAATATAGAAGAAATTTGTTTTTGAGAAGGGTGAGAAGGTGTGGCTGCCGAAATGGATTTCGTGTGAAGTTCCAGATTTGGGCCATTGGGGTAACGAGTAACAGGTATTGCGTGACACCGCACCGCAGGAAATTCGTCAAGTCGTCACCTCACTCGCCCTGTCATGTGTGGACTATGGAGGGTTGAAACTTCATTCAGTCTCCCACATAGACGTCGATTTCGTTGATTGGTGGTGTGATGCTGGTGAGTTTTGGGGGCGTCATTGGCAATGCATGGGTCGTTGCGAATGTGGAGATCGCCTCGCATGACGCATCAATCTCGGGAAATATCCCTCGGGATCACCGTATGTATGGGGGTTCTGTCCAAAGCTTAGTCGTGCTCATCCGTCACACGACTCGCGCCTATTCCCGGTAGAT
Source organism: Melikaiella ostensackeni (assembly GCA_032362435.1). Taxonomy (NCBI): domain Eukaryota; kingdom Metazoa; phylum Arthropoda; class Insecta; order Hymenoptera; family Cynipidae; genus Melikaiella; species Melikaiella ostensackeni. The sequence continues at coordinate 24,502,803 of JAUMHM010000072.1, forward strand.
ATATGCGGTTCCATTTGTATAGGTGTGTAACCTACTTACCAGAAACTCCTTTTATTTCCAGAGGGGGTTGGTTCATACATTGTGCTCTGACGTTTTAGGTCTCCCGGAAAATCCACATGACGTCTCCCCATCACTTTATATTCACCATGGTCATATATTGATGTAAAAAAACGTTCCTCTTCCTTGGAAATTAGAATTTAAAGAAAAAATAATGTTCAAGGTGCGTGTAAAAAGAGCACGTTTCACCATTAGTATAGTATATGTGGGCGTCCGGTCCGCTTGAAAAGGGTTCTTATGGCCGTTTCCAGCTTAGGAGATATTCGCGTTTTTCTAAGTCAGGGTCAAAATTATTATTTTCGGATTTGATTGAGCGATGAAACTAGGACCTATACCGAATCTAATAGTACTATATTCAAGTCCCGAAAGCGACCAGAAGTAGGTATATTTCATGTTTGAAGAAAAAGCATAACATGTGCGCTTATGGCCCTCGCCAACTTGAGATGGGTTTTTCCCGAAAAGTGTTTTTTTGAAGTTCCAACTTCAAAAATACCCTGGTGACTCGTTTTTCAACCTAAAGGGTTCTTCTTAGCCTTAAAATGCGGGGAATTTATTCGGCTATATGTCCTCATACGTGATTCCATACCGGCCATAAGAGCCCTTTTATGCGGACGGCCACATATTGTCATGCATTATCATGCATTTACTTACTTGACGTTCTAGTTCTCCCGGAAAATCCACATAACGTTTGCCCATCATTTTATATTCATCATGATCATATAGATGTGAAAAACGTTCCTTTTCCTTGAAAATTAGAATTGAACCAAAAAAATAATGTTCAAGATTTGTGTAAAAAGACCCGTGTGGAAGAATTTCATGGCAGTCTAGTGTCAGATCTGGCCCGGGTCTGGCCTCATCTAGACCGTCTAGCCCGGAATTCTAGAAAAATCTTGAAAGTTATGGAATATTCTAGAGCATTTAAAAAGAAATTAAGAATATTATAGAACTTACTCGAAGACTCTGAAACCTTCCATAATATTCTAGGTCCTTTTTAGATTATTGTAAAATTTTACAACATTTTGGAACGTTCTGAATAATTTCGGGACATTCGTCTTTCAAAAACTACGTTACGTCGACAGGCGCGGGGTGCAAACTATACTTTGATATCTATGTGTACAGACTTGTAAAAAGTGTTCAGTTTACAATATTTTTGAAGTACTAAATTTATAATGCAATAAATTAATTAGTCTAACTGCTGATTATGCTACAAGAAATTAGTGCAAATCAAGTGAAAAATATTCAAACTGAGTTTCAGATTTAAAAAAATATACATATAGTTTCATTTAGTCCCAAAACCATAAATTTATCACAAAGTCGATGTTTATGGAACAGAAACCAAAAGTCTGAAAATTATCGGACTCTTTCAAAATTCATTTTATAAAGGTATTTTAAGTCACTGATTTCAAATTTGATAAAAAAAATCCGAAATTCAAAATAACGGATCCAATATGGCAGCCAGCAGACTTTAAAAAGTATCGGATTACTTTGAAATTCATTTTATAAAGGTATTTTGAGTTACTGATTTCAAATTTGATACTAAAATTTGAAAATTCAAAATAGCAGATAGCTACATAAAAAGTAATCTGATTTTTCAATTACGTAAAGTCCATCTGTTGGGTAATTTTTTTCTCCACCTCATTTATTATGTATTATAAATCAATACTGAAGAGGGTTTCACATTATGCAATTGTTTATTTATGCTACGAAACAAATTAAATGGACACAAAAATTGTCCAACACATGGACTCTACGTAATTTTTTTCGTAGAATCGAATGGGGTATTCACTTTTTTCATAACTCACAGATCTTAACAATTTTTTTTAATAATTTACAAATCAGATTCTTTTCCATGGCAAATTATCTTTCAATAAAATGCGCTTTTCCCCTTATTAACTTCTTTGTTATGTCTAGTGGTCTGCCTTGGTCCTAATAGTTTCAAAAATTGTCTATAACTTTACAGATTGTTTATGAATTTTCTCCTTATTATCATTTTTTGTTTTTAAATGCCATTCTAATAATAAACCAGGACGATTTTAGTGCGAAATAATTTTTGTTCACAATAAACTAATACACTAGATTATTTGTACAAATAAATTGTTCATAACAATAAAGCATAATGTTAAATTAAATTTTTATGTTGTTCAAATCTGTCTCTAACAATTCTGATCAACAACGAGTTTATTTAGGTAATTTGTTCAGAGATAAAAAATCATACTGTAGAAATGGGTTATTTTCCCGCCGTTTTTTTTTATATATTATTGAAGCCAAAAAGAAATTATGAAATCGGCTCTAACAGTCTTTCTTTAGAAAATTAATAGCGATAATTTCTGAAAAAAGAAATTCAAAATCAGTTTAGCTATCTGCCGCCACAATTTGAATAGTGAAAATGGAAAAATAGTTGTAAAAGCAATACAATTGATTGATTGTCGTAAAAGAGACTTGTGAACTACATTTTGAAAGTAATTTAAAAAACAACGATTTTTATAGTCACTGTTGCTAAGAAAAATGTAACTTGTTACCAAGGATGTGAAGTAACTAGTTCCTTTTAGCTAGTTACTGTAACTAGATACTTTTTTTGGTAACGATAGTGGTAAGGAAATTACTTTGGTAATTAACGAATTGGGAACTAGTTACCTTTTTTTCAGTAACAGTAACTATAAAAACCGTTACTTTTTGAGTTACTTT
>JAUMHM010000072.1:24518753-24538466 GCA_032362435.1 Melikaiella ostensackeni
TTTGATTTGTGAACTTTTTGGGTGTTCCTTTTTCAGTACACCAAAAATTTTCATAAGAAAGTAGATTTCATTTCGATGTTTGAGAAATTTTAAAAGAGAGAAATTAAGCAAGGATTTGTTCCAATCTGCAGGGTTGCCTATGAATACTTAAGATTTGTTTTAATTGAGGTGTTAATGGTTAACTCAATTAACCAAAAGATTTCTATTCTACTTAAATATAGTTTACGAATTTAATGAAGTTAGCAATTTTTTATAAATGTGTTATTGGTTTGGATTGTTACCTTTTTCTTGTTGAAAAATGGAATAATCTGAATAGATTGGTTCTTAATCAACCCTCAAAATTTGATCTTGGCACTATGATCTATTTCCCTCATTCCCCATGTTTCTGGTTACATAAATCTTGTAATAATTTTTTCGGGTTTACCAACTGTACAACTAATTTATATGTTAACCTGGTACTTATCATAAAATGAGGTTGCGATGAGGTTTTACATACCATTTTCAATTTTACAACTAATTAGAATGTTAACCTGATACTTATCAAAAAATAAAGTTGCCATTCTGAGAAAGATGCCATATTAACAATATGTGCATATTATGTACCATTGAGTACTTTGTCTACATTTTCTCTAATCTTATGATTACTTACAGATGTTTTTGACTTCAAATATATTTATTATACTTTCAGTCTACTATACGTTTGATTATTTTTTAAGTATACTGTTAATATAATAAAAATGTCATCCTGGCACTTATTATAATGATAATAAGGTTGCCAGAAGGATGTACATAATTTGAGATAAAGCATTTGAATTCAATTAAAATTAAATTTCATATTTGAATGTTAAAATATTTTACTCTTATTATTGTCTCTTTGGGATAAATTCTGAATCTTGATATTTGGGGGTAAGACTTTCTATATAGTTTCCTAAAATCTATTGACGTTCTTCCAACAGATGATTTTTACGAAGGTTTGGGACTGGTTATTCTCTCTCAAAAAGAAAAAAAATGGTGAAACGCTTTGTTTGTCTAAGTGGCTATATAGACGAGTCAGTCGTAGAATTTCTTTCGTTTAGTACACACACTTCGTGTTTTTCTGAAATTTCTTCCCGGTGAAGAATTTTTTATCATTATTTAAAAAATTTATATCGAAAAAGTGGATTTATGCTCCTATCTTTAAAAAGGAAAAGAAAATCTACAAAATGTACAAACATTTTTAAAAAATAATTGAAATTTTTGTTCAATTAGTGTTGTGGTGAAGTGCTTGCCGAACTCTGGATTACAACTTCTTGGATTTTATACGCAGGAAGTTATATCAAAAATTATTTTATCTTTTATAATTTTCATGTTTTTTTGTTGATATAATTTTCAGTATAATTGATAAAAATTTGAAGGAATGTGATTTCATAATAGTTATTACTAAAAGTCCGGTATAGGAGTATTAAATGAATTTATTCAGTTAATGAAAACTTAGTTTGGATGCATTACAGAAGGAATTATTGATAGAATGCAAGATTTATGGGTTTTTCCAAAAAAGATATTTCATATTAACAAGAAAATATGTTTTGACTTTGAAAAAAAAGATAACAAAGGACCTTTGAATGAGAATATCAATAAATTTGATAAATCTATTTGAATTTGATCATAAAAAAAGCTGCCATGCACATATACACTATTGATATATGTTTTATCATTCATAACTGTAGTTATCTTATAAATTACCTCTGATGAGGAAATCTAAATTGGCTTGGAAACATGTTGGTCCCCAGTACTATAAAAAAGACGGAAAAAAGAAAGAGCGTGAGGTTGGTTTTGGTTGACTCTTTCCTTTTTCTCCCTCTTTTTTTTAAATAGTACATTTATTGTACATTTGTCTCTAATGAGTCGGAAAATCGGATGGTCTCGAAGTTTTGTTTTTATTTGTGAACTTTTTGGGCGTTCCTTCTTCAGTACACCAAAAATTTTCATGAGAAAGTAGATTTCATTTCGATCTTCAAGAAATTATTTTTGATTCAAAGAAAATTTATTTGATTCAAAGAACTGATCGTACTGAATACATCCAATCATGTGTTTCCTAAATTCAAAGTAATGGTTTCATCTAAATCAAAAATATGAAAATATCAAAACAAATGATTAATTATTTCTGTCAGTGAAATGTTAATTAACCGTAAGAACTTTGGTATTGGTTGAAAAAAGGAAGAGATTTATGTCCAAAAACTGAGTAGTTGATAAAATCAAATGTGATTTTAAAATCAGGAAGTATGTCCTTCAAACACTTTAATGTCCATCGACTGAAGTATAATATATTTTTAATTGAAAAATGTGATTCCTTGGTTCAAAGAAGTGGACCCTAAATTTTAATAATAATTTTTTTTTAAATAAATGGGTTTCCAAGAAGACTAAATATTTCTCTGGTCCTAAGATGCAAAAAATTGTTCAGAATAAGCTAGATTATACTATCAAACAAGTATGTCGTTGGACCAAAAAATATTATCATTGTTTAAAAAATTTGAATAGTTGAAATACAAAAATTTAAATCTATTATTTGTCCAAAAGTATTCTTTAATGTAATAATAATTATAATAATTATAATAATATTGTAATAATAATTTTTTTTCACGAGGCAAACGAAAATTTCCAAAATATTTCAAGCACAGTCAGTGTTGACGCTAAGAAAACATAGTAGTATCAGATGACAGTCAGTAAAATAAATCATCATATCTACTTTTTATCATAACTATGGTGAAAATTTTCAGCAGTTTCAGTATTTTAACGAAATGCACATGTATTTATTTCAATAAAGCGCTTCCTTCGTTCGAACAAATATTCGTTCGAAATAATTGATTACTTCCAAAAAATTCTTTCTTTGACTTAATAATTTGCACATTTATTGCCAAGAAATATTTTTTTCTATCAAAGAAATAGGACCAAAAAAATGATTTTTTTCTAATTGAGGCATTTATCTTTTTCCTTCAAACAATACTTACTCAACTAAAGAAAACAAATCCTTGGTCCAAAGAAAAAAACCAAAGACACCAATTTCTTTGGATCAAGTAAATTTTTTTCTTCATTGTACTATTTCTTTCAGGTGCGGACTGGGCGCGGCACAGTAGGCTGAGAGACACAGGAAAGTGGCCAAAAACCAACTTCAAAATTTTTGGAGAAAGACTTATTTTTCATTATATAGATGAGTTGAAGCGACTTTTTTGCAAATTTCATGATCTTTTAACAAGTCCGCTTTATCCTAGAACACTCTAAATTAAGGAAATGTACATATTTTTTCAGTTTTTTAGGAAATCGGTTCAAGAACCTTGTTCATAAGATTATGAATTCAAATGTTACAATTTCTTTCTCATTTCAGTGGTCATAAATTAATACGATGTAAATAAGAAATACGAATGTTAGCTTGGTTTTGAATTCCCTCACTTTATACTCATGCTTTTTAAAAACTTACAGTAGAGACATTTTTTTAATCAAAAGTTCCGTAGCACATTCATAGCAGTACATACAACCTACACGTAGTAGATCCTGGATACTACTATTTCTGAAATAATAACTTTCAACGTCAAATGCTAAATCAACAATCTTGAAAAAAACACCTTTTACATAGTTTTAGGCCAATCTGTAAAAATTTGGAAAATTTGGCCGCCATATTTAATCCGTTATTTTGAATTTGTAACTTTTGACGTCAAATTCAAAATCAGCGACCTCAGAAACCCCCTTGTACCCAGTTTTGGGCAAATCTGTAAAAAAAACTTTGGCCATCATATTGGATCAGCTATTTTGAATTTGTAACTTTTGACATCAAAAGCGAAATTAACAACCTCAAAAACTCCTTGTACCAACTTTTAGGCAAATCTGTGAGGATTTAACCATTTTGGCCACCATATTGGATGCGCCATTTTGAGTTTGTAACTTTTGACGCCAAAGTCGAAATTAGCGACCTCAAAAACCCCCTTGTACCAAGTTTTAGGCAAGCCTGTAAAAATTTGGAAATTATAGCTGCCATATTGGATCCGCTATTTCGAATTTATAACTTTTGACGTCAAAATCGTAACTCATGACCTCATAAGCCCCTCCGTACCAAGTTTTAGGCAAATCGGTAAAAAAAATAATTTTGGCCACCATATTGGATCCGCTATTTTGAATTTGTAACTTTTGACGTCAAAGTCGGAATGAGCCACCTTAAAAACCCCCTTGTACCATGTTTTAGGCAAATTTGTAAAAATTTGGAAATTATGACCGGCATATTGGTTCCGGTATTTTGAATTAGTCAATTTTGAAGTTAAAATCGTAACTAACGACCTTATGAACCCTGTCGTACCAAGTTTTAGGAAAATTTGTGAAAAAAAACTTTGGCCACCATATTGGATCCGCTATTTTACATTTGTAATTTTTGACGTCGAAATCGAAATTAACGATGTTAAAACCCTCTTGTACCAAGTTTTAGGCAAATCTGTGAGAATTAAACAATTTTGGATGCCATATTGGATCCGCCATTTTGAATTTGTAACTTTTGACGTTAAAGTCGAAATTGGCGACCTCAAAAATCTTCTTTTGCCAAGTTTTAGGGAAATATGTTAAAATTTTTTATTTTTGGCCGCCTTATTGGATCCGCCATTTTTAATTTGTAACTTTCGACATAAAAGTCGAAATTGGCGACCTAAAAAATGCCCTTGTACCAAGTTTTAGGCAAATATGTAGAAATTTTAAATTTTTGGTCGCCATATTGGATTCGCCATTTTGAATTTGTAACTTTTGACGTCAAATTTGAAATCAGCGACCTCAAAAACCTTGTTTTAGAATAGGGTGCAAAAAAATTTTTGAAAATATGTTTTCGGAAAAAAACGGGCATTTTTTAAATGAAAATCCAGCATTTTCCAAAATAATGGAGATAATTGACTTTTCTTTATTATTAATGTGGAAACTTCTCTAAATTTTCTAAATCCGGAAAAAAATCGAAAAAACTCAAAAATAAATAAAATGGCAAATGGTTTTCCTTGAAAAGACCTACAAAAAGTTACTCATTCATTTTTCGTCACTTTGAATTGTTTTTTCAGTACGATTTTAGAGTAAAAATACAAAAAATTAACTTTTTCACTTTTATTATTATGGAGGGTTCCTTCAATTTTCTCAATCAGAAAAAAATTCAAGCTAAAAAATTAACAAAATGGTGGCTATTTTCTGAAAATGAAAAATTTAGGTTTTTTTCGAAAAATATGCTAGACCCATAAAAAAATTCTGAGTACAAATTTTTCTCCTTGGAGAGACCTACAAAAATTTTTGTTTCCATTTTTCGATATATTGAACCGTTTTTGAGGAAAAATACATATTTCTGAAGGTTCTCAAAAAACGGCTAAAAAAATCCAAAAATAAAAGATAATAAAATAAAAAAAGTATATATATAAATATATAATAAAATAAAAATAAAGAAAAAATAGAATAAAAACTAAGAATTCAATTATATCCATTATTGTGCAAAATACCGGATTAAAAGAAAATCCGTATTCTTTTCCATCCACCAAATAAATTCTATGAAATCTGATGATATCTAATGAAATTTGTTAAATTCCTAAAAACCATTCAAATCCTTGCAAATTTCTTGACATTTTTAAAATCTTTTGAAACTTTCTTGAAACAAATAAAAAAAATCTTTGGAAACTTGACATTTTTTAAATCTCTTCAAATTACTTGGAACCTTTTAAAATACTCCAAAATCTTCAAAATCATTTGAAATTTCTCGAAATAACTTTAATTTTTTGAAATCTATTGAAAATTTCTTGGAATCTTTTGAAATGTCCTAAAATCTTATGGGTCCAATAAAATCCTTCAAAATCTCCCGAAATTCTTGGAAATTCTTTAAAACTGCATGACATTTTTTTAATACCTATATACTAACAAAATTTTTAAAAATTTCTTGATATTTTTCAAATCCCTTGAAAATTCCTTGGACTCTTTTAAAATACCCTAAAATCTTTGAGGTCATTTGAAATCTTTTGAAATTCCTTAATACCCTTCAAATTCTTGAATTATATTGAAAATTTCTTGGAATCTTTTAAAATACCCTAAAATCGTTAAAATCCTTCAAAATTCTTTGAAATCCCTCCAAATTCTCAAAGATCCTTTGAAATCCCTTTAAATCCCTTCAAATGATTGGAATCCTTGGAAATTTCATAAAATCCTTTTAAATAAAATCCGTTAAATCACAGGAAATCTGATGGTATTCCTTGAAATCCCTTACAATATATGAAGTCCTATGAAATCTTTTGAGACCCTGGGAAATCCATTAAAATACCTTATTGCGAGCTTTTAAAATCCCTTAAAATCACTGAAATCTTTGGAAACCTTATAAAAACCGTTAAAATTACTTGGAATTCTTTAAACTTAAAAATTTCCTCATACCTTATCGGTTCTATAAAATTCTTTCAGATCATTCGAAATTCTATGAAATTTGTTAAACCCACATAACATTTTTTATAAATACCTAAAAATAATTGAAATCCTTGGAAATTCATTAACTTTTCTTAAATCTTTTGAAAATTTTTTGGAATATTTTATCATACCCTGAATTATTTCAAATCCTTTGAGACCTTTTCAAATCCCTTGAAATATTTTGAAGCCCTTGAAAACACTTTAAAATCTTTGAAATCCTTTGAAATCCCTTGAAATCCCTTCAGACTCTTGAAATCTATTGAAATTTCCTTGGAACCTTAGAAGTATCCTAAAATACTTTAAAATCTTTGGAAGGACCTTGAAATATTTTCAAATCTCTTCAAATCTTTGAGAGCCCTCAATTCTTGAGAATAAATTCTTTGAAATCATTAGAATACTTTATTGAGTGCCTTTATAATCCCTTAAAATTTTATTGAGTGCCTTTACAAACCCTTAAAATTATTGAAATCCTCGGAAATTTTGTAAAATCTTTTGCAATCCTTTAAAATTCCTTAAAAATCTTTTGAACAATTTGGAAATCCTCTGAAATATTCTACAGTCTTATAAATCCTTCCAAATTTTCCGAAATTCTAGAAAATTCCTTAAAAATGTATGAAATTTTTTTAATACATAAAATCAGTAAAATCCTGGGAAATTGACATTTTTTAAACCTCTTTAAAATTCCTTGGAATCCTTTAGAATACCATAAAACCCTTAAAATCCTTTGAAATTCCTTTAAATCCCTTTAAATTCTTTGAAAATATTGAAAAATCCTAGGAATCTTTTGAAATATCCTGAAACATTATGAGTCCTATAAAATCCTTCCAAATCTTCCGAAATTCTTTAAGACTGTATGAAATTCTTTAATACCTTAAAAAATCAAAAAAAAGTCTTGGAAATTTCTTGACATTGTTTCAATCCTTCGAAAATTCCTTGAAGTCTTTTAAATTATCCTAGAAACCTATACATTAGATCCTTTGAAATCCCTTTAAATGCCTTCAAATGATTAAAACCTTCGGATATGTTTTATAACATCCTTTTAAAACCCGCGAACTGATGTGAAATCTGATGATATTCCTTGAAATCTCTGAAGTTCTATGAAATCCTTTGAGATTCTCGGATATTTATTATAAAACCTTATTGAGCGCCTTTAAAATCCCTCAAAGTTATTGAAATCCTCAGAAATTTTATGAAATGCTTCAAAAACCCTTAAAATTCCTATGAAATATTTGGGAATCCTCTGAAAGCCCTTGCAATCTTTTAAAATATCCTAAAACCTTAAAGGTACTATAAAATTCTTCCAACCCATCCGAAATCCTATTGAATTCTTTACAACTGTATAACATTTTTTTAATATCTTTGCAAATTTCTTGACCTTTTTCAAATCTCTTGAAAATTACTTGGAATATTAAAAAATATTTGAAAATATTTAAAATTTCTGAATGTCTTTGGAAATACCTTGAAATATTTAAAATCTATTCCGGGGGGTTAATTGCTTTGATTTACGGTGTACACTAGATTGCAAGATTGCATGCATGGGATTGCAAATGATTGCATATATGCGACTGGAAAATAATGCATGAGATTGTAAAAGATTTCATAGGATTTGGGATATTGCATGAGATTGCATGAGATTCCACGAGATTGCATGAAATGCAAACAGTGCATGGGATCTCATAATGTTTCATAGAGATCGCTTGATATTTTATAGAGATTGCATGGGATTACAAGGAATTGCATGGGAGTACAGGAGATTGCATGAGATTCCACGGGATTGCATGAGACTGCAAGCAGTGTATGGGACTGCGCGAAATTCGATGGAGATCGCTCGAGATCTTATAGACGTTGTATGGGACTACAAGGGATTGCATGGGTTTACAAGGGATTGCATAGGACTGCAGGGGATTCCACGGGATTGCAGAAGATTGCAAGCAGTGCATGGGATTGCATCTTGGATTGCACAAAATTTAATTATGACGCTCGGGATTTCATAGAAATTGCATGGGATCACAGGAGATTGCATGAGATTGCAAGCAATACATGGAAAAGCATGAGATTTGATACAGATCGCTCGAGATCTTATAGGCATGGGGATTGCATGTGATTATAAGCAGTGCATAGGATCGCACCTCGGATTGCACGAAATTTTATGAAGATCGCTCAAGATTTTGTAGAGATTGCATTAAAATTGCATGGGATTACAAGAGACTGCATGCGATTGCACGAGATTGCATAAGACTGCAGAGAGAGTGTACACCTGTTTTTAGGAGCAATTATTAACCCCTCGATCTCTTCAAATTTTTAAAATCCCTGAATTTCTTTCTTGAAAGTTTAGGAAATCCTTCGCAATCCCATAAAAAAATTTAAATCACTCAAAACGCCTTGAAATCTTTAAAATAATAAAAAAATTCCTTAGTTAAATCTTGTGAAATTTCTTGAACTGCCTTCAATCTTTAAAATTTTTTAAAACGTTTGAAGGCTTTAGACATTCCTTAAAACAATTAAAATCCCTAGAAATTCTATTAAATCCCTTGAAAGCTGTTGAAATCCTTTGCAATATTCTTAAATTCCTTGAAACTTGTTGAAATCCCTTTAAACCATCCGAAATTCTTTGAAACTGCATAGAATGTTTTAAATCCTGTGAGATCCCCTGGAATATTCGAAAATCTTTTCAAATCTTTGAAATCCTACGAAATCCTTTTATTTTTGTGAAGTTCTTTAAAATGTAGAGAAACATTATAAAGTGTTTAGAAATTTTTTATATCTATTAAAATCCCTTCAAAACTTTTTGAAATCCCATAAAAATTCTTTGAAATTAATGAAATTCTCTGAAGTCCCTTGGAATCATAAAAATACCCTGAAACTTGAGAAAATTCTTTGCAATCCTATACAAAGTTTGAATTACTTAAGACGCCTTGAAATTTTTGAAATAATATCAAATCCCTTAATTAAATTTTGTGAGATTCCTTGAACTGCCTTAAAACCTTTAAAATTTCTCGAAACATTCGAAAGCTTTGGACATTACTTAAAACAATTAAAATCCTTAGAAACTATATCAAATCCATTGAAAGCTGTTGAAATCCCTTGAAATAACCGTAAATTCCTTGAAATCTCTTGAAATACTTTTGAACCTTCCGAAATTCTTTAAAACTGCATGAAAGTTTTTAAATCCTGTGAAATCCCCTGAAAAATTCGAGAATCTCTTCAAATATTTGAAATTCTGCGAAATCCTTCAATTCTTGTGAAGTTCTTTGAAGTGTACAGAAACATTATGAAATATTTAGGAAATTTTTATATCTATCGAAATCCCTTGATCCTATACAAAATTTGAATTACTTAAGACGCCTTGAAATCTTTGAAATCATGTCAAATCCCTTAATTAAATCTTGTAAAATTCCTTAAGCTGCCTTGAAACTTTTCAAAATTCTCAGAACGTTTGAAAGCTTTAAATATTCCTTAAAATAAATAAATCCTTATAAATCCTAGTTATTTCCTTGGAAGCTGTTGAAATCCTTTGCAGTACTCATAAATTCCTTGAAATATGTTAAAATCCTTTTGAACCTTTCGAAATTCTTCCACACCGCATGGAATTTTTTAAATCCTGTGAAATCCCCTGAAATATATGAGAATCTCTTCAAATCTTTGCAGTCCCATAAAATCCTTTAATTCTTGTGAAGTTCTTTGAAATGTACAGAAATATTATAAAGTGTTTAGAAATTTTTAATATCTTTGAGATCCCTTGAAAATTCCTTGGAATCCCATAAAACATTTTTGAAATCATTGAAATTTCTCTGAAGTCCCTCGGAATCATAAAAATACCCTATATCTTTTGAATCCTATAATATCGTTCAAAGTCCTTAGGAAGTTCAGAAAATTCTTTGCAATCCCAAAAGAATTGAATCTTTTAAAACCCCTTGAAATCTTTGAAACAATATCAAATCCCTTTATTAAATCTTGTGAAATTCCTTGAACTGCCTTAAAAGTTTAAAACATTATTAAAACGTTTGAAAGCTTTGGATATTCCTAAATATAAATAAAATCCTTAGAAATCCTATTAATTTCCTTAGAAGCTGTTGAAATCCTTTGCAATACTCTCAAATTCCTTGAAATCTGTTGAAATCTTTTTAAACCTGCCAAAATTCTTCCACACTGCATGGAATTTTTTAAATCCTGTGAAATTCCCTGAAATATTTGAAAACCTATTCAAATCTTTGAAATCCTACAAAATCCTTCAATTCTTCTGAGATTCTTTGAAATGTACAGAAACATTATAAAGTGTTTAGAAATTTTTGATATCTATTGAAATTCCTTGAAAATTTCTTGGAACCCAATAAAAATGCTTTGAAATCATCGGAATTCTCTGAAGTCCCTTGGAATCATAAGAAAAACCCTGGAACATTTTCAATTCTGTGAAGTTCTTCAAGATCCTTAAAAAGTTTAGCAAATTCTTTGCAATCCTTTAAAAAATTTGAATTATTCAAGACTCCTTGAAATCTTTGAATCTTCAAACCTTTAAAATTGCTTGAAATGTTTGAAAGCTTTAAACACTCCTTAAAATAATTAAAATTCTTGGAAATCCTATTAATTTCCTTGAAAGCTGTTGAAATCCTTTGCAATACTTTTAAATTCCTTAAAATCTGTTGAAATCCCTGGAAGCCTTTCAAATTCTTTGAAATTTTTTAAACTCATTCTAAAAAATTGCTTAGAACTGCTTTTAGGGCCGGTCTGCAAAAATTTACCGGGCCGGTTGGGGAATAAATACCAATAGAGATAAATAATTGCTCGAAAGTTCTTATTTTTTTATATTGAAAATAAAAAAGTTATGCAACTCTTTCTCAGCCAAAATCGGTATTTTTTTGGGACGCGCCGTTCCTCTGAAAGAAGATCTCTCGGAGACGGTTGCTTCTTTCAGGATGTTCCTTTCATTGTTCGATAGAGCTAAGCAATGGCTGGAAAGTACTGTTTTGTTGAAAAAAAATTAAATGCTTTGAAGTTGGACAGTTTTTTGAGTCTTCTGTAAAATTTGTGTTTTGGAACTTACGCCCTTTTGCCCGAAAATCCTTCAAATACATTATTCTGACAGCTTCGTTCTTCCCGGGACAATAAATAAGGAAAATCCAATATTTGCTTAATCTCGGAAATATGCAGGCTAAAATGAGGAAAACTCACATCAGATGTGCATTGTGGGGAAATATAATTAGATGTTTATTATACGTATTTTGTGAATACGGACCGATTAAGCGCATCTGGCGCTTCATATTTTCGCAATACAAAGGACAGCAACGACTGTCACTGGCAGGAAATATGATTACTTTCATTTATGAAAGTGGAATTAAGGACAGATTAGTATTTTTCAATCAAATTTCTCAATATCAAAGTCCCATATAAAAAAATACCTGATTTATCGACTTTTATTATTTATAGATTTATATTATTGATTTTTTAGCTATTTTTTCGAGATTCGAAGGACCCAATTCATCACTGCAAACTAATAAATCTTTTAGCAGCTTTGACAAAAATGATTTATGCTAGACCAATCTTTTGGGCCAAATGATGAGTTGAGAGTAAAAGGTAATTTATTAGAGTCGGGAATAAAAAAAATTTTATGTGATTCACTTCCTCTCCTGGTGTAGAATTTTTTTCCTTTTAACCCATGTTTATCGATCCTAAGCGACATAAAGCAAGTAATTTTATCTAATTGCTTACATCTGCTCGATAGAAATTCTTTACATTTTAAAAATAGGGGAGTTTTTTTCGATTCCGGCTTGTGTTATGAAAAATAAAAAGTTTTATGTTGTATTAAATATAAAATTTTATTATTTAACTAGCAGTAAATATAAGCGCGTTCACGTCTCTGACTTTTGATTTCCCAATATCAAAAACATGAACAATTTAAAAATGTTTTGAAATGAGTTAAATAATTTAATGAATTATTATATCTAACAGATATACATAAAATAAATAATATCTACATTTTTTCATTTCCACTAAAGATAAACATGAATTTGACTGATTATGTATAACGTGCATTAGATTATTTATTCGAAAATAATAACTTATCGTCTGCTATCTCAAACACTTGGTATGCAAAATTTGCAAAATACGTTGCTGTCCTTATGAAAATCAACATTACTGATTTTTTAAAATAAAAAATGATAGAATATCGGTTGTTAGATTTATTCTCAGCAAACGGAAAAATCCTTTTTTTGGTCAAAACCATTAAAAAGTAACAAATGAGAAGCAAAGATAGTGTACTGCTCTTTTACGATTGAAAAATTATTAAATAATAGCAATCATGATTCACCCGTTACGCACGAGAGAAGTTTCTTGTGAGTAGTTAAATTAATATAAATATTTAATGGTGGCCTCTAAAAACCAAAACAAATTTTTGGCCTTTTCCCGGTCAATGAACATTTTTCCAGTCCATTACAATTAAAAGATTGAAACTTTCAAACATGAAAAATTCTTCAACTTAATTATTAGTAAATTCATGAAAAATTTATAATGTAAAATTAAAATTAGAAGTCCTTGAATGTATGGGACATTATTTCTCAACCACCATCTGTCTTGAAGATTTATAACTGTTTTGTGCAATATTGCGATTTAAAATTGAAAAAAGCAGTAAAAACTGTACATTTTAAATTATTTTTATCTGGTCAACAAGCTAGCATACCAAAATTATACATATTTTCGAATCGCGCATTCAAAACTGTAAGTTGTGAACCTTCAAAATTTAATCATTTTGAAAACGTTAAAAATTCTATGATTTCTAATAGGAAGCTTTCAAAATTTATGAATTCAAACTTGACACGTTAAAAAATAAACAATTTAATTGTTTTTGATTGATTGGCTGATTTCAATAGATATAACAAAATTCTAAATATTTTATAATGTTCTTATGAATTTCGAAGAACTTGACAAGAATTGAGGGACTTCGTAAGATTTCAAAAATTTGAAGAGATTTTTAAATAATTCATGAGATTTCATAGGATTTCAAAAATTTCATGCGGTTTTAAAGAATGTCCTATAATTTTGACAGATTAAGAGGTATTTAATAGAATTTATAAGATTTTAGGATACTTGAACAGATTTTTAAGGAACTTCAAGGGATTTCAAGCGATTTTAACAGATTTTTTGACGATTTCAAGAATTTTGAAAGATCTTAAAGGCTTTCAATAAGGTATTTTAACGAATGACCTAGGATCTCATAGGATTTCATAGGAGTTTAAATATTTCAAAAGGTTTTAAGGAATATCATCAGATTTCATGTAATTCCAGGAAATTTTAAGGGATTTTATAATAATCCATTGAAGTTCAAAGGAATGATTCGCAAAAATTGAGAGATTTCGAAGGATTACCTAGATTTGAAGAGATTTTCAAATAATTCAGGGAATTTTGCAGGATCTTCAAAATTCCATGCTGTTTTAAAGAATTTCCTTGAATTTCGGAAGATTCGGAAGAATTTTATAGCATTTATAAGATTTTAGGATATTCATAAAGATTCTGAAGGGTTTTAGAGGAGATCCAAATATTTCAAAAAATTTTCATGAAATTCCAATGGATTTCACATGATTTTATACAAATTTCGAGGATTTCAGTAATTTTAAGGTATTTTACAGGCTCTCAATAATATGCTTTAATCCCTTTCGCAGGATCTTAAAGGATTTCATAGGATTTTCAATATTCCAAGGGATTTTAAGAAATATCGACCGATTTTATGTAATTACACGGGTTTGCCAGGGATTTTATAATATTTTAATGAATTTCAAAGAATTGAAGGGATTTTGAATAATACTAGGTATTTCAAAACATTTTGAAGAATTTTAAAGAATTTAGGATATTTTAATAGATTGCAAAGAATTTTCTATTTATTTCAAGAATTCCAAGGAATTTCAAGAGATTTAAAAGGATTTTAAAGATTTTAGGTTATTTTAAATCATTCCAACGAATTCTCAACAGTTTTAAAAAATATCAAGCAAATTCAAAAGATTTCATAGGTCTTGAAATATGCCAGCATACTTTGAAAGATTCCCATGAACTTTTAAGAATTTTAATGATTTTGAGGGATTTAAACAAATTTCATGCGGTTTTAAAGAATTTCATAGAATTTCGGAAGATTTGGAACAATTTTATGGGACTTATAAGGTTTTACGATATTTTGAAAAATTCCAAAGGATTTTTAAGGGATTTTAATGGATTTTATAGATTTACAGAAATCTAAAGAGATTTTCAAATATTTCAATGTATTTCCAAAGATTTCAAAAATTCCATGCAATTTTAAAGAATTATCTTGAATTTCAGAAGATTTGGAAGGATTTTATAGAATTATTAAGATTTTAGAACATTTAAAAATATTCAATGGGTTTGTTGGCGAGTCCCAAATATGTCAGAAGTTTTTGAGGAAATTTCAACAGATTTCAAAGGATTTTTCACGATTTTCGAAGATTTCAATTACTTTACGGAATTTTAAAGGCGCCTCGATAAGGTATTTTAATGAATTTCCCAGGATCTCAAAGAATTTCATAGGACTTCAAGTATTTAAAGGTACTTTAAGGAATATTATCAGATTTCATACAATTTCACGGAATTGCAAGGGATTTTATAATATTTCAATGGATTTCAAAGAGTTATTCACAAGAATTGAGGGATTTAAAAGATTTGAAAAGAATTTCAAATATTTCAAAGTATTTCCAAAGATTAAAAAAATTCCATGCAGTTTTAAAAAATTATCTTGAATTTCAGAAGAATTGGAAGGATTTCATAGAATCCTTAAGATTTTAAAACATTTAAAAAGATTCCATGGGGTTTTTGAGGAGTTTCAAATATGTGAGAAGATTTGTAAGGAATTTCAACAGATTTCAAAGGATTATACAAGATTTTCGAAGATTTCAATCATTTTACGGGATTTCAAAGGCGCTCAATAAGGTATCTTAGTGAATTTCCCAGGATCTCAAACAATTTCATAGGACTTCAAATATTTAAAGGTACTTTGAGGAATATTATCAGATTTCATGCAATTTCACAGAATTGCAAGGGATTTTATAATATCACAAGAATTGAGGGATTTGAAAGAATTGAAAAGATTATCAATTCATTTCTTTGGTTGAAAATTTAGCAATTTTGTTGAAACTTCGTTTCCTTTTCTTGAAAATCAATTTTCTTCTAAACTGAAAATTTAACTATCCTATTCTGGGTTGAAAATTAATCTTTTTTGGTAGAAAATTCATCTTATTTGTTGGAAATTCAACTATTTGGTTAAAAATTCATTTTTTTTCGTTAAAGATTCATAATTTAAAATGAATGATTTTCTTGGTAGAAAAATTAACAATTTAATTGAAAAACGTTTTTTAGGATGAAAATTAATTTTTTTCAACTGAAAATTTAACTATTCCATTTTTGGTTACAAAATTATCTTTTTTAGTAAAACATTCAACTATTTGCTCGAAAATTAATCTTTTTGGTTGACAATTAAATCACGTAGTTGAAAATTCGTCTTTTTTGGTAGAAAATTAATCTTTTTGGTAGAAAATTCATTATTTTATTTGAAAATTTATTTCATTGGTTTAAAATTAAATGATATTGATGCACTTTTTTTTAGTTCAACTGTTTTTTATTTAAAATTAAAATCTTTTTTGGTTGAAATTTCAACTATTACATTCTTCATTGAAAATGCATCTTTTTCGTTTGAAAGTTGAACTCTTTGTTAAAAATTAATTTTTTTGCTGGAAGATTCATCATTTTGGTAGAAAATTCTACTCTTTTACTAAGAACTTAACTATTTTGTTAAATTATTTTTTAGCTAAACATTAATTTTTTTCAACTGTGAATTTAACTAGTCCATTTTTGGATTAAAATTTACTTTATTTAGTTGAAGATTCAACCATTTGGTTAGAAATTTCTCTTTTTTCAGTTGAAAATTCACGTATTTTGTTGAAGATTCGTCTTTTCTGGTGGAAAATAATCTGATTGGTTGAAAGTTCATATTTTTGGCTGAAAATTCATTTCTTTGGTTGAAAATTCAACAATTTTGTTAAATAGCTACTTTTTTTGTTGAAAATTCATAATTTTAGTTGAAAATTCATCTCTGCTTGAAAATTTACCCACTTTGTTGAATTTTTTTTCTGGTTAAACATTAATATATTAACTGAAAATTTAATCATTTCATTTTTTGTTGAAAATTCAACTGAATGGAATGAAAAGCAATTGAACTTGTATCATTTCTAACTGAAAGCGTTTAAAATTGAATAATTTGGAATTGAAACTGTTTGAAATTGATGAGTTTTAAATAAGGAGCTCCCACAATTAAAAAATTGAAGACTAAAATTTTGGAAATTTGACCATTTTATTATAGAGGAGTTGAAATTGTATCATTTCTAATTGAAAGCGTTCAAAATTAAACAATTTTATTTTGAACTGAAGTATCTCAAAATCGAATGATTTAAGATTAAAGTTTGGAAAAAAGGACCATTTCAAAAGTTCAAAATTGAATAATTTCAGATTTGAATTTTGAAAATTGGATTATTTAAATTTCAAAGAAATTGAAATCGCATTATTTCTAATTAGAAGTATTCAGAACAAGAAAATTTTAAACTTTCGAATTTAATTAATTTTCAATTCGAAGCGATTAAAATTTGACAATTTCAAATTGAAAACTAAACTGAATGTTCTGAAGTCAAAGCTTTTGACATTCGAGAATTTTAAATCGTTATTGTTCAAAAAAATTAGAATCATTTAACATTAAAATACATTCACCGTCATTTTCACCGTTCGAAATGGAAAAATTTTCAATTAAAAACCTTTAAAATTGAATCATTCTTTAAAAAACGTTCAAAATAAAGTAATTTTAAATAGAAAACATTAAAAATAACAAAAATTTCACTACGGAACTTTGAAAATTAAACAAATCTGAACTTCATTTAAAACTGAAAAAAATTAATTACCAAGATTTGCGATATTAAAATTTTTGTATACTCAAACCTTTCAAAATTTCAATTATTTTAAGTAAATTTAAATCGTTTAAAAATTAAAAATTTTCAAATTGTTAATTATAAGTTTGAAAACTCCACGTTCAACATGAAAATGTAGATCTCTAAAATTGTTACCATTCAAAATTAAAGAAATTATTCAATTTGAAATTGAAACAATTCAAACTAGGAGTTCTCAAAATTAAAAAATATCTGAGGCTAAAATTTTGAGATTTAGACAATTTTATTAGAAAGGAGTTAAAATTATATTATTTCTAATTAAAAGCGTTCAAAATTGAAAAATTTGAGATTGAAATTTAAAAAATTGGATTATGTAAAATTTGAAGGAACTGAAATTGTATTATTTATAGTTTTTAAACATTCAAAATTGAAGAATTCAAAATTGAGAACTTTTGAATTTAAATCATTTTCAATTCGATGCGATTCAAATTTGACAATTTAATAGCTTTTGAAATTCTAGAATTTTAAATTGTTATTGTTTAAAAAATTATAATAATTTAAATTAAGTTAAATTAACCGTCATTTCCACCGTTCTAGATGGAAAAGTGTTTGATTATAAAGCTTTAAAATTGAATTATTTTTGAAAAAAATTTTAATTTCCAAGAATTGTGATATTAAAATATTTTCATATTCAATTCCTTCGAATTGCAATTATTTTAGGTGAATTTAAATCGCTTAAAAATCAGAACTTTTTAAATTGTTAATTATACTTTTGAGAAATCAACCTATTCAATTTTGAATGCAAAATTGAAACTTATAAAAGGGAAAAATTGAAAACTTAACGTTTAACATTAAAATCCAGAACTCTAAAATTGTATCCATTCAAAATTAAAGAAATTATTCAATTACTGAGGTATCAATTTCAGATAGTTCAATTATTATTTATTTTTATTTGAAACAAAATAATCTTCAAAATTTTAATTTTAAACCATATAATTTCTAACACTTTATTCAAATTATTACTCATTCTTGAAATTTGAATTTGTCAATTTGACAGTTTATTAGTACACGTCAGTTTGACATCTTGAAATTTTTTATAATTTGAATTTGAAATTATTGTTTTAAATGCGCAATTCTAACAATGTTTTATTTTTAAGGCCTTAAAACTACAGTTTTTTGCCTCAAAATCTTAAATTCGAAGATATTTGGTTTGAAATTTTATCATTTTTGGAGGTTTCTAATTTAAAATTTCACAATGCTGTAGGCTACTAATTTAAGATCGTAAAATTTTTAATGATTTTGTTATAAATAATGTCTAAAACTGAAGTTTTTCTAGAAATGAACTTATATACTAGCATTATTTCTTGACTGCCCTAATCTAAAAATTGATTGGACCTGACCGGTCTCAAACCAATTGGAATTGGATGATAGTATATGAAGACAAAATTTTGGCTTTGGGACATATATATATATAAATATCAGGACAATTTCACTATTAAATCTTTCAAAATTGCAATACTTTATATTAAAAGCTTTAATAGTCAGTTTCAAATTTGATAATCTTAGTTTTTTAAATTCTTCGACATCATAGAATATCAAATTGGAATTTATAATTAAACAATTTTGAATTAAATGCCGCCAGAATAAATTCGAAACAATGAAAAATTAAGAAAATAGTTTGTCAAAGTCAGGCCTAAAAATGGGGCGATTCAGAACCAAGCATTGGAAATTGAATTATTTTTTATTTGAAAATGTCTCAAAATATTGAACATTTCCAACTCAACTTAAAAAAAAAAACAATTTCGAACTAAATAGCTTGAAATTGTCCATTTTCAAAAATTCGTATCATAGCAATCTTGTATTGTATTCTTTTTTTTTTAACTTTTAGTTTTCAATGTAATTGCTTCATATTGTCTGATTAATAGTTGAAGATTTTAAAAAACGAATCATTTAAAATTGAAAAATATTTGACTGGAGGATTTCAAGAATTAATAATGATTTTAAATGAAGTATTAGAAATCAAACAATTCAAAATTAAAAAGTTAAAAATTGTTTGGTTTAAAATCGAAATAGATAACAATTGAACTATCTGAAATTGATACCTCAGTAGTTGAATAATTTCTTTAATTTTGAATGGATACAATTTTAGAGTACTGGATTTTTATGTTGAAAGCTAAGTTTTCACTTTTATAAGTTTTAATTTTGCAATTCTTGGAAATTAATTTTTTTTTCATTTTTAACGTTTTTCATTAGAATAATTCAACTTTAAAGGTTTATAATTAAACCCTTTATCATTTTGAACATTGAAAACTACTGTCAATTTATTTTAATGGCAAATAATAATTAATTAATATTT
>JAUMHM010000072.1:24538476-24557311 GCA_032362435.1 Melikaiella ostensackeni
TGATGTTAGTGTGTAGATTACTGATCAAAATGATTTTTGGAGAAATGAGAAAAGATCTACCTGGGCTCGGATTTGAACCGGGAACGCCGACTTTACATGAGTGGAGCGTTAACCAATTACGCCACAGAGGCCACAGAAGGTGGTTTCTCATTTCCACTCATGTAAAGTCGGCGTTCCCGGTTCAAAACCGGGCCGAGGTATATTTTTTTATTTCTCCTAAAATCATTTTGACTACTAATCTACACACAGTAATCCAAATATTTTCATTATTATCATCATTGATTATTATAATAGTTAATGTGGGAGAGGTTAAAAACTTTTCCTTTGGTCAATTATCGAGAGCTTTCTCTGATTTAATTTTCCATAAATTATTCAATGCATTCAATAAATAATCTGGGATGTTGTATCATAAATAAGGGATCATATGGTACAAAAATGCATTTTTCCTTTTATGTAACATAATCTTTTGGTTTTATCTACTTCTTTTGTGCTTTATTGTTTCATTGGGGCAGTAACTCTTGACACACGACTTCGAAATTCAGCCCACTTTTGGGGAACAATGCCCATGCACAAGTCTACTCATAATTTGAATTGGTCGCAGACCCCCAACCAATCACGTCTGTCTTTTACTATCATCGGACGTAATGGCATGGTCACGTGCAGTTTCCGTGAATCCCTTGAAAAATGCCAAAATGGTCACGTGCCGCCTGGTGTGACACCTTTCCTGGCTCTAGTCTAGTGGGAACTGTTTACGATTTTACGAGGTAGCTGAAGTCGATCGATAAGAGTTTCCGATTTTCTCTTGATCGACCTCATTTCACATGAAATTTTAAAATTAAAGCCATTGTCCAGATTTCTGAAAAGTTGGGTGCTATCATTCCTCAAACTATTTGTGTAATTTCGATTATTGATGTGTATTCATATAGAAGTGCAGGCTTTAAAGTGCTCTCAGGAACTAAAAAAAAGTATCAAAAAAGTATCTTTATGAATAAAAAAGTATCATCAAAAAGAATTGAAATGTTTCAAAAGATCGAAACAAAATCCACTCTATTATGAAAGCCTTGTGTGCACCAAAAAGGAACAATCCAAAAATTTCACAAATCAAAAATGGACTTTTTGACTACCCGTTTTTTCGGCACATTAGAGACAGGTGCACAATACATGTACACAAACATAAAGAAAAAAGAGGGAGAAAAAAGAAAGAGTCAACCAAAACCATCCTCACACTCTTTCTTTCCTCCGTCTTTTCGATTATTTAAAATGTATTAAAAGGGTAGACTTTTTAAATCAGTCGCGCCACGTTTCGCGCTCGACATTGCTTGAGCTTAGTTTAAATTTTAGAAAATCGACATTCTACATTATATTTTTATACTCATCTGAAAAATTGTAAAACAAAGCGAGGAAAAATTAAACAAAATTCACCCAAAATTCAAATCGAATACTTTTCAGCATAAATTTGCAGTATGTGAGAAACTATGAGAAAATTTCAATTTAATACCAAATTGCTGAAAATATATGTTTTGAATTGGTAATAATGAACTTGGAAAGTTTTAGAACCGACATAAGTAACAAAAATATTTTTTCATGAATATTTTAATTTTAATAATGACAATTTAGGAATGAAATATAGATATAAAAAATGGTTACAGGCAATTTCTCAGGTCTTCTTGAGGTGAAAAATTTTGCTGTTAGAGCTTCAACTGTATTTTGCGTTGTTGAGCTATAAATTAAAATTTTTTATTTTCTTATGGCATTTTCCACTCTAAAAACAAAAGCTAATATCCCTATTAAAAAAACGGTGGAAGGCAATTTTTTAGAACTTTCAGAAACTGATAATTTTGGTCTTTTGTCTATTTATCGTATCTAGCGTGGTTTCGTGGGAAAGTTGAGTTATTACTTTTCTCATTTTTCATGGCTAAAACCATAAATATTGGCAGCAGAAGGCTAACAAACTCGACCTGTCCTTTTGGACCACAAACCAGTGTGTAAAAAGAAATTTATATTAGAAAATTCCTTAGAAAGTTATCGCGTCGTCAGGCAACCGACAGACCGACAGATAGACAGACAGACATTTTCGTAAAAATCTTTTTTTCTGACTCAGGGGGTCCCAAAACGTCGAGAATTGACGAAAACTGGATAGGTCAAAATTCACATGAATCTAAGACATTTCATCCTAAATGATAAGAATGTAAAAATTCAAATTTTTCCGCCAAACTTTGGGTGCTATTGAAAAATAGTTAAGGACAATTTTGTAGATTTTTTGAGGTGAGTTATTTTGCTGTTGAAGCTTTCGTCGTTTTCCGTGTTGTTTAGCTATAAATGTGAATTTTCGATTTTCTTATGGCATTTTCCACGTTTAAAACAAAAACTGTTATTGCTATTGAAAAACAATAAAAGGCAGTTTTGTAGAAAACTGGATAGGTCCAAATTCACATGAATCTAAGACATTTAATCATAAATTATGAGAATGTAAAAATGCTTTAAACTAAAAAAAGAACGTATTCAAAGGAATTTCTTTCATATTTTTCTGTACGTAAGTGCGCCGAAGACAGATTTTTTTATAAATCTCATCAATTCTCTATTGACAGTCCATTGGATGAAAATTAATTTGCCAAAACATTATTTGCTGATGGCGACCCGTTTTCCACAAAATAGACTTTTTTCAAAAAATTTCTCTTATAGATTGAAATGTTTATTTATTAAATACTCATGTCAAATTATGTAAATATTACATTACTCTAACGAAAAGACGAATTTTCAGAAATTCTACGAATTTTCAACGAAATACTTAAATTTTCTACTAAAAAGATGAATTTTCAACCGAACAGAAAAATTTGAAACCAAAATGATGAATCTTCAAACAAAAAAAAAGATTTTTTTACAAAGTAGTTCAACTTTCAACAAACGAGTCGAAATTTAAACCAAGAAGATTAATTTTTCACCAGAAAAGATGAATTCTCAACAAAATACATAAATTTGCAACCAAATAGTTTGATTTTCAACTGAAAAAGATGAATTTTTCACAGTAAAAATGAATTGTTAACAAAGTACTTCAACTTTCAACCAAGTAGGCGAATTTTGGACCGAAAAAGATCTTAATTTTAAATCATAAATGGTTGAATTCAACCAAAAGACCAATTTTCAACAAAATAGTTGAATCCTTAAGAAAAACAGATTAATTCTCAACAAAATGGTTAAATTTTTAACCAAAACAGATGATTAGAAGAAATTTCTACCAAAAAGAAATTAAGTTTCAAACCGCGAAGACAAAATTCAACAAAATTTTCGAAGTTTCAAGCCAAAACGGAGAATTATCTATGAATAAATTGAATTTTCAACAAAAAAGTTAGTATTCAACCAAGAAGAATAAGTTTCCACTAGAAAAGATGAATTTTCAACAAAATACATGAATTTGGGACCAAGTAGTTCAATTTTCAACTAAAGGAGATATATTTTCAACCAGAAAAATGAATTTTTAACAAAGTAGTTCAAATTTCAACCATTCCACCAAAATTTATTTTATTTTTAAATAAAAAATGATTTCATTCAACTGAAAGACGAATTTGCAACAAAATAAATGAATCAACCCAAGCAGATTAATTTTCAGCCAAACAGTTGAATTTTTAAGCAAAATTTAATTGAACCAAAATTGATTTTAATTTTAAACAAAAAATGACTGAATTCAGCGAAAAGACGAATTTTCAACAAAATAGTTCAGTCCTCAACTAAAACAGATTAATTTTGAACCAAACAGTTGAATTTTCAACCAAAAAATATGATTAGAAAAAATTTTTACAAAAAAGAGATGAAGTTTTAAACGAAAAGTCGAAATTTAACAAAAGAGTTGCATTTCCTACCAAGGAGTTGAATTTTTAACCAGAAAAGATTTTTCAGTCGAAAAAGAAGAACAATTTCAACCAGATAGTTGAAGTGTTAAACCAAATGATGGATTTTCTACAAAGCAGTTGAGTTATCAACCAAGAAAGATTTTTCCAGTCAAAAAAGAAAGACAATTTTAAACAAATTGTTGAAGTTTCAAAATAAAAAGACGAATTTTCTACAAAGCAGTTGAATTTTCAATCCGAATATATGAATTTTGAATAAAAAAAGTTAATTTTCCACCAAAAACATCAATTTTCTACCACAATAATTGAATTTTCAATCCAAAAAGACGAATTTTCAACAAACCAGTTGAACTTGCAACCAAGAATAGGAATTTTCAATAAAAAAGGATGGCTTTTAAACAAAATTGTCTATTTTTCAACAGAATAATTAGATCCTCAACCAAAGAATAAGATTTTTAACCAAAAGAGATGAAATTTCTGCCTGAAAAGATTTTTCAGTCAAAAAAGAAAAACAATTTCAACCAAATTGTTGAAGTTTGAAACCAAATGATGAATTTTCTACAAATCAATTGAATTATCAACCAGAAAAGATTTTTCAGTTGAAAAAAAATGCATCAAACTGGTGAAGTTTCAAGCCAAAAAGACGAATTCTCTACAAAGCAGTTGAATTTTCAATCCGAAAATATGAATTTTAAATTTAAAAAAGTTAATTTTCCACCAAAAGTTTCAATTTTCTACCAAAATAATTGAGTTTTAAATCCAAAAGGACGAATTTTCAACAAAACAGTAGAACTTGCAACCAAGAAGAGGAATTTTCATTCAAAAAGTATGACTTTTTAAAAAAATTGTCCATTTTTCAACAGAATAATTAAATTCTCAACCGAAGAATAAGATTCTTAACCAAAAGAGATGAATTTTCAAACCAAACAGTTGAATTTTTAACTAAAAAAGAATGAATCAACCAAAAAGATGAATTTTCAAGCTAGCAGATTAGTTTTCTACTAGATTAGCAAAGTTTTTAATTTTCAATCACAAATGGTTCAATTCAAACAAAAAATACGAATTTTTAACCAAAAAATATGATTAGAAGAAACTTCTACCAAAGAAGATGAAGTTTCAAATAAAAAAGATGAAATTTAACAAAAGAGTTGAATTTTCAACCAAGAAAAATTTTCTAGTCATCAAATCAATTTTTTATACCACTTCACTCGAAAAGTAGCAAAAAAGTAGCCTTGCCTGAAAAAGTATCAAAAAGGTAAAGACGTGTGAAACTTCGAAGCCTGAGCAATGTTACTTGGATATTTCTTAAACGATATTCAAAATATTTTTAAATAGTTTATGGGTGATTGCCAAAAAGACAATACGTAAAATGTCTTGTCACGCATCTGTCCCAAACTACAAATTCGAAATGAAAAATTGCTAAATTATGTAAAAACAATTTTTGAAATATTTGAGATTCACAAATATCACTCACAGTGAGTTGGAAAAGATAAAAATCAAGAGTAGAATTCAATGTTTTAGATTTGAAGATTTCAAAAATTACTTCAAAGTCTTTACCACAATTTTTCGTCCTGTCACGCTTCATTGCTATTTTAGAATGAAACTTGAAAATAATTATTCAAACTATTCATAATGCGGGCTAAAATTGTTAATTTTATACTTACGAAGATTTTATTATAACTAAAAATTGATTTATCAACGTTGATTCCATATTAATTTATCATTCTATAAAATGAGAGGATATTTTGAAACGCATATGTATATGCTTAAAAGATTTTTGAAATTTTTTCGTTTTTGATAATCTCATTGTCTTAAATAGTCTACTTTTCGGCAAAGAAAAAAAATCGAAAATATTTTTTGTTCTTAATATTTTGATTGAGTTTGCAGAGGACAAGTTCTGTTTTTCAAACAATTTCCTTAAGATAAGAGGGAGAAATATTTTTTTCTGAGCTTATGAGAAAAATTTATTTTTAACATTTCCATATTGAGTTGGAAAAGATAAAATTTTAATCTTCAATTTTTTTCTGAATTGGAAGAGGGAATTTTTTATTTCAAATGTTACGATTTCAGAAAAATTTCACTTTAATTTCACTTTAATTTGTAGTTTAATTTTTTTTACTTCAAAATAAAAAATTTGCAGCCGTAAAAGATTCAATTTTTTAATTTTAATGACCGAAAAAAAACCGGGAAGTTTTTTCTCGAATTCCATCGGCCGCTCTAAAAGTTATTTTAGAAAATTCCAAAGAACTTAAAGAGATTAAAAAAATGTTAAGGGATTTCAAAGAATTTTTTAGAATTTCCAAAGATTTCAAGGAATTTAAAAGAATTTCACAAGATTTAAGGAATTTTATAGGACGTCCAAGTATTTTAAAGTTCTCAGGGGATTTTCAAAATTTGAAGGGATTTCTAGAGAACTTTCAGGGATAAATTTAATTTATTTTATTTTTAAGGGATGTTAAATGATTTTTACAGATTTCAAACTATTTTGAAGATTTCGAAGATTTCAAAGGAATACAAAAGGGGTTGTAAGGTTTCAAGGGATTTCTACGGATGCAACAGATTTTAGAGCTTTTAATGGACTTAACAATATTTTCGAAGGTATCAAGGGATTTCAAGGTACTCTAAAGGATTTTCATTAAATTCAAGAAAATTTCAAGCGATTTTATAGATAATAAGAGAATTCATCGATTTTTGCTGTGTAAAGTTTATTTTTGTAGAATTGCTATTATTCTGTATAGTACTTCCATATGAGAATAGTATAATTGTAAAATAAATCGTTCCTTTGTAGTTTCTCTACTTTTGATATCAATTCCTTCAATATTTCTCAATTTTTTATTCCAATGCTGATTATCCTATAACTGCTTCCTCTATAACGATTTTCTATAATGAATTTCCTATAATCCATGGAATCTTTTACAATCTCATGCAATATTCTTCAGTCACATATATGCAATCTTGCAGTCTACTGTACACCAAAAATCCGAGTAATTAACTCCTAGTTTCAGTGACAATTCTTTTTTAGAAAAATTTTCGCTTGAATAAAGTTTTTTTCATAAAGATCGAGATGAAATTTACTTTTTTATAAAAATCTTTTGTGTACTAAAAAGGACACCCAAAAGTTCACAAATCAAAACTAGACTTCGAAACTACCCACTTTTACGGCTCATTAGAAGCAAATGTACAATAAATGTATAACAAAAAGAAAAAAGAGGGAGGAAAAGAGTCAACCAAACCAATCTCTCACTGTTTCTTTTCTCCGGCTTTTTTATGCTACTGGGAACCAACATCTTTCGAAACCAATTTATACTTCCTCATCAGGAGTGATTTATAGGAAAACAATCCCATAAATAGCATCTCCATGAACTCTCTCCTTCCTTCAACCCTCTCATGATACAAAATTTTAACATTATCCCAACCAAAGTCACGACCATGTGTGAGTCTATGCCTTGTAAGGACCAAACAACACCTTGCACTTCCATGAAAATTATTTTTATGTTCTTCCCTTTTTGTTCCAAGTGACCTCCTTTTTTCGCGGCGGAATATAAGAGCCCGGTAGCGACCCAGTTAGCCTCAATAACGATAAAAGCTTCTAATCTTCGAAAGCGTCTGTCCCCTTACGTCTCTTATTTTCTCTCTCTTTTGCTCTAGTCGAACTAGAATCGAAGAGGGTTCACTAATACATGGAACCCTACGCCCGTAAAATGTACACGTATGGGTAGAAATGGTGGATATTACTCAGCGTGCCAGAGACCATACGGGGACCCAAGCGCCCATAGAAATCTACGCAATGGCAGCTTCATAATTGCTTTTAGCTGCGTACTATGTGCCATTGTCAGCTGTTCCCTTATTACGGCGATACACACCCGCGTTATGTTCTCTGGAAGTTTCGCTTTTACGTTTGCACAATGTCGTCAAAGAGACTTCTGTCTGTCTGTTCGTATCTTTCTCTTAGACACATGTCCCTAAATACGAGAAAGAGAAAAACAATGGTCATGGGGGGTGTTGCGTGGACTCATATGTCCACAGGTCGTAAAATTGCATCCAGTAATTCGACCGACCTAATTTCAGGGGATAAGAAGCACATTTGGTTGAGGTTCGATGATTATAGATGAATTTTACGATTCTGGGAGATTCGTATCACCCTGCTCTGATAAATAGGTAGTAAAATGGAACAGCAGATTCTCAACATACGGATAACAAGTTACGTTCAAAGACGGAAAAAAACGTAAATGTTTGCTTTCATGATTCCTCGGTCTCTAAGGGACAAAATTACTTCAAACAGGGCTTGTTTGACGCGAAATTCCATGAGCTTTGCAAGAACGTTTAGAAAATGGTAATACATATCTTAATTTTCAGAAGAGTTAACCCTATAGAAAGTAGTTGTCTATAATAACATCATCCATAACATAAGATCATGTTAAAAATACTTTCTGTAGGGTTAAGTTCTCGAACCATAAAAATATGACTAATTTATACAAAATGACAGGAAAGCTTATTAAACGCGTCGAATAAACCCTATTATAAACAAGTTTTACCCATACTCCGAGGAAGCATGTGAGGAGAAAAACATGTGCTTTGAACCCAAGTTCAAAAATTGGATGAAAACGGATAAGATGTTTGTTTTCTTCGCATTATTTCTCGGCCTCTAAGGTTCAAAATTACTTCAAACAGGACTTGTTTGACGCGAAATTTCATAAACTTCCCAACCATACTTCTAAAATTACTGAAATCTTAATTTTTCGCAGAGTTAACCCTACAGAAAATAGTTGTCTATCATAACATCCATACCAGAAACATCAGCAGCTACAGTAGCCAACTAATAAACTAAATGAATCAAATACTTGTGAATCTTAATTTAATCTTCAAATAAAAGCAGCTTTGAATTATTCAATCTGTCCACTATTAAACCTCTCAAAAAAACTTTCAAATAAAATTCCACAGACCAAAAGAGGGTTGTCTCTTGTCTTTTAATCTCTTGATCCTCAGTGAAGCACCAGCCGATAAATAAAATAGGGGCGCTCATAAAATAAAGATTGTGGCAAAAATCACCATGAACATGGTTGATCCAACCATATTTCTTTCTGGGCATTAGTTGTCCAATCGAATAAATCTTTATTTATCCGAAATAAATCTTTTTCTCGACGAGAAAAGTTCCCACATTGACAACTTCGAAAGCCTGAGGGATTCTGGTTCACTGCAGCGGGAGAGGTCACGAGAACTCGCAGCAAGTGTGCTCGAACGAACCCTTTTCTCCCTTTTTGATGTCCATATATACACGATCTCTTGCTCACACACAACTCTCACTAACACCCTTTCAAACCCATACCACCCACACATTCACATTCGGTACTGAACCAAAGGCTTCTAATTATGCTCACAGATTAAGTAATTGCCATCGCTCTTGAATAATTAAGAGCGTACGTAAGATTCGCTGTGCTCCCTAATTATTATGTTCATGAATAATAAAGCTATTTATTCAATGTTAATTAAGTTGTCTGCTCGATCTTTAACACGCTCTTTTTTATTTGAACATGCCTTCGATAAGATACGAGCTTTTGAGAAAGGAAGGCTAATTTAATATGTAATCGTTTGGAAAATTGGAACTATAATTTATTTTCCGACTTTATTATGTTTCTCACTTATGCAAAAAATAAAATCAGGAAAGAAAATAAATCAATTCAAACATTCAGTCAATGGTTAGCAGGAGAAATGAGGACTACACAAACAATAGAGACTTTTTGGAGATAAAAAGAGCATTTGAAGTTCAGGAGAAAAGGGAAAGGAAAAACAATGTAGTGTGTGTGATTGGTTAAGACATTTGGAAATGCGAAAAAAGGAAATGTCAAACAGGAGATAACTAAACATGGATTTGTACTTTAAAAGAAACGAATCTTATATTTGTATATAAAATTATAATACTCTATAGTAATTTGAATGATACATTTTATTTTGTTTGTTAACAATGTGCAACAAACTAAATCTTTGAATTCAAGCGTGGATGTTTAAGAAAATGAAATGTGAACCAAGTCCAATTTTCAAGGCCGTTGGGTTAAAAATTAAATAAATATCTATCTACTTTCGCTAAAAAATTGAACGCATACTATTTAATCAAATTTTCTTTGAAGTGTTTATGAAAGGAGTTTTTAATTTGGTAGTTGTGCATATGGTAGGTCATTTAAAAGTAAAGAATAGAGGCTAGCTGTTGTAGGGAAGGGAAAACACTCTAAGAGTGGCCATATGATATGAAATCGTTCATAATTCAAAGGGGTTAAAAATTAGACTGAAATAGAGTCGCATATGCGCCTCGTGTCGACTAACACACGTGCACTTCGATGTTTATGTTACTTGTAGGTACCACTCTCCACCCATATTATCACCCAACGTTAGCCCCTATTTATTTAAGTAGGCAAAAAAGAAAAGCAAACTCTGAATCTTTGATTTATTCCCAATCCCACCAAGATGCTATTTTTATATTTGGTGTGAGTATTTATACATTTAAAAATAGGAATCGATTATTAGATCATATTTATCCTTAAGTCTTGTGAGACTGAAATTTAATTCACCCTATAATTCCAATTAATTACAAAAATATGTAAATTGAATACAAGTGGAAAAAACTAATAAAACATATTATTCACAATCTCTTTTTGATGGGAAGGGCCATAGCAATAAAAGAAATATTAATTTCATCAAGCTTGAAATTCAGAGACCACGCGTCATTAGAACACGAATAGCAGGTTGCCATCCATACTTATTTTTCAATTAAGACCACGATTAATCACTCACTTCTCGCACTCATTCTTTTTCCGTTCTTCCTCGATCACCGATCCTTCCACTAAAATTAGAAGGGTGGCGTCAAGCACGAACTTTTAATGAAGATTAAGCGGATCATTTGGCAAGGGTTGGGTTTCGCCAGCTTGAAACTTTTTTTTCCCCCAACCTCCTAATGTCTCGCTACGATTTCGAGGGATGTTCATTCGACAAGCCAGTTACAATAGAAACTGTTGAATCAATGGGCTCTGCTCGAACTTCGAATTTCAATATAGTCTCGTTAGAGAATTGCATGTAATAATGTTAAAAACTGAGATTTCTTTAAAATGTGATTCAAAAGCATACGTGAGAGTCAAAACTGCTTCAAGTAGGGCTTGTTTGACGCAAAATTTTATGAGAATTTGAACCGAGTTAAAAAATGTTGTAATATCTCAATTTTTTGAGGAATTAACTCTACAGAAAGTAGTTGTCCATCATAACGTCATCCATGATAGAAAAACATCTTAAAAAGACACCTGTCTTTCTGTAGGGATAAGATCTCGAAGAATGAAAATATGACTAATTTAAACAAAATTATCTTAGAGCTTATTAAATTTCACGTTGAATAAGCCCTGTTGTGAGTAATATTTTGATCTTCAGTCCGAGGAAGCATATGACGAGAAAAACATGTGATTTAAGGCTAAGTCCAAAAAAACCGAAATTATCTTTGTTTTCTTGGCATGATTCCCCGGTCTCTAAGGGTCAAAATTACTTCAAATAGGGCTTGTTTGACGTGAAATTTCATAAGCTTTCCAACTATGTTTAATAAATTTGTAAAATCTTCATTTTTAGAGAAGTTAACCCTATAGAAACTAGATATCTATCATAACATCATTCATGTCAGAAAAAAATCTTAAAAACATACCTGTCTTTCTGTAGAGTTAATATCTTGAAGAATAAATATATGACTTATTCAAACAAAATGACCGGAAAGCTTATGAAATTTTGCGTAGCATCAACCCTGTTCTATACAATTTTGACCCTTAACCCGAGGAAGCATATGAGAAGAAAAATATCTGACTTGAAGTTAGATTAAAAAATTGGAAAAAAGCGAAAATTATTTTTGCCTTCCTCACATGTTTAATCGGCCCCTAAGGATCAAAATTATTTCAAATATGGCTCATTCGACGCGAAATTTCATAAGCTTTCAAGCTATATTTCAAAAAATTTCAATATCTTAATTTTTCGAGGAGTTAACCCTACAGAATGTGCTTGTATATCATAACATCCATATCAGAAACGATAGTAGCTACGGTAACCATTAACCAAATAACAACTAAATTGATAACCTACTAAATTACATCATATCAGCCTCCCTCGAGGTTTAAAAACCTCACAGAAGAACTGCGAAAGGGGACTGGCCTGAAAGACGAGTTACAGCCTGTTCTCTCGCACAACTTGTGCGGCTATTACGTCGAGTACTTCTTGCTCTCGTCTTTGACATAAATCGTCCAAGCTTCCAGCGGGGTCGACCACTTGCTGGCCAGATGACAGGGTTTCGTTCGTCTCACTCTGACGCACGCCGGTCACGTGTGACCGTGTATACGAACTACCCACTGTACGTTCTCTTTCTGTTCGCGTTTTTGGCACGATTCTGCATTAGTTCGAGGGCCTCGGCCACGTGGCTGGCCTGGTGTTGTTTTCCCCCATATTCCCCCTTCCCTTGCCCCAAAAGTCTCCCCGAAACTCACTCCAACCACCACACCCAATCTTTCTGCTATCCCGCAGTCTATAGTTATACCTCCATGAGCCATAAGTCTTCGCGGCTTTCCTTTTTGCGGACTGTCCCATTACCAAGATGAGCCAGAATTACATCTACCTCCTTTCTTCAGAGCGCGTGACTCTATACCCAACACTCTAGGTTAAATTGACCTCAGAACGGGTTTTTGCCGATTATGGTCTTGTTGGGAGGAAGTGATTTCGTTTCAGCTGAATAGGGGATTTTTTGGAGAACCCTGGACTTAGGGAAAGAGGTGTTCCTTCAAGGAAGACTGTAAGACTGGCCAACCTAGAATTTAGAGACAACAAAAAATTCGAGTGATGTGCCTAACTGAAAATCTCCCCCCAAAAAAGCACATCTAATAACTCCAAAGCTTGGACTCCACATTTCACATTAGCTCTACAAGTGAGAAGCCCTATACATTTTTCTAAGCGGACAGTCAGTACCAACACCAGATAAATCAAAAATGTCGTTCCGCTCGGAACAGAAATCCGGTCGAATAGTTATAATTATCTGCCCCAGTAGATAAACAAAGCTGTCGTGCTCCATGTATCTGTTGGAGAAACCCCATAAGTATAGTCTAACGTCTAACCTAACTATACTATGAGAATATTTCACATAAATTTTTGTTCCTGAGAATGTATAAAGAGAACAGGCTCACGTTACAATCTCTTTCATGCAAGTGTCACTGAGAGGGAGCGAGGGGAAAAACGGAGGGGAACCCGAGGGGGAACCTGGGGAGATTTGGGGGGATCGACTGGTGATGAACGAAGCCGGGAACAGGGAAAAAAATTCGAGGCTCGAGGTACAATGTATATGGTAGCTTGGTAGCCGGTTGGAAGTAAATAGAGCACCCGAGATCGCGCAACGTGAACAATTACGAGGGGAGATGCCTAAGCCCTAAACCAGATGAAATTCGAGTACCTCAGATCCACTGGCGTCAACGAAAATTCAGGAATTGTAGATACTAACTCGACCACCTACTGGAAGTGTACAATCTACATCAAAAAGGAATTCCCATTATTTGCTTTGAAATGTATTTTATAGGACTGAACTGGAGAAGAATCAACGGTTCAGAACAATGTCAAAAAACCCTCATATCTGGAATGTGTCTGTGTATCTATAAAAAGTTAATGATCGATTTAGCTAATCTACTTTCGGAAAAAGTATAACACGATAACATGCAAAGAAACTTTTCTTTCCAATAACCAACTTGTTATAACACATTGCCAATCACCAATATAATAGTATTAAACTCACAATATTTTGTGTTAGTTGTTCTCAAATATTTATTCAGAATCCTCATTAAAGGTTCTCCACATTGATTTAAGTCATTAATCATCCACTGAGCAAGATTTGATTGTGCAATACAAAAGATGCCCGTGGGTATCATCATCTAAATCATACATTTTTTTCTCAGTAACAACCAGTTTGATAGTAGATTCCAGTAAGAGTCCATGAATTGAAAATAGAAACAAGATATTTCCTCTCTCAATTCTAAGTAATATTATTTGTCACAACTCCGAAGGGCAATATCCATCACTATAACCCTTTGTCAGAACCACTCGAAAAATTGAGATTTCAGATTAAGAACCATAACGAAAGTGGGAAACGAGAAAGGGGGCAAAAACAATGTAAAGGGTTGATGCAGAAAATGGATTAGGATGGATGATACATTCAGAAACTCGAGGGAATAGAAGAGAAGTATATAAGAAATACGAGCATTGATGACCAGACAAGAAATAACCTGCTCAACTCCCCTTTCACCATTATCAAGAAAACTTCGATTTCGCCTCACTATAATAAGAAAAATACCATCATAATAAAAGATGTATTGCAATAAAAGAAACAAAGCAAGTTAGAGAAAGTTCCACCCTAAATCCTAGAGTTTCTGGATTGTCAAACCATCTGCATCAACAACAGAAATCTATTATTTCTCCTCTTTCTGATAAATTTTGCTTGTCACAACACACCAGCCCACCATAATAAATCTAGCAAGGTAGACAAAATCCACTAGAAAATGGACCAACCACTGTTAATCCCTTATGACAAACATGTGGGAGCTTATGTGGAAAGTACATGTGGTGCATAACACTCGAGGGTTGGGCAAATGGTGTATACTAATATATATTGCCAATCTGGATACTAATGACCCTGCACTGACGCACCTGGTCATAATTACCTGCAACATCCCTAGAGTCTCCCGAGGAGAGAGATAAAATGGGAAAACAAAAATAGGAATTCAAATTGAAAGAGGAACATAAACATTTTGTCCAAAAGGGACCAATTTTCAGACAAAATAACAATGGTGGAGTTAAAAATAATTGCTGAAGGACAAGGTAAATTCGCAGGTGTTGAAATTTCGTTCCCAATTATCACATGTAGTTCTATTCAACTCCCGATTCTAACATTTTCAAGAGAGTAAATAAATTTTGCTTATTTCATTACAATAAAGATGCGCTTTACGCAACGCATTATTGTCTCATCTCCATCATACCGCCTAATAGATAGTCATTTTTGCCTACAATGAGGTAATCACAATAATATATATCAAATCTTATCAGGCAATGCCCTAGAAATTCATTAGAAACGAGATCAGTGATCAATTCTCTATCTCAAGCAAAATGAGGATTTTTATTTCTACTCTGCTCTTCATTTTTATTATAATTCTGAATTCTATTCGTAAGTAGAATATTATATTGTACCAAATCAATCATATTAAAATATCTAGATTCCAGGTCGATCTAAAGAGAAACTTTTGGAACATATTTGCTCACAAGAAATTCCGTTCATTAGTACACGTATGAATTGACTGTGAAATTTTTGGAACATATGCTGGCAAAAATTTTATTTTATGTCGTAATAAAGATTTGTAAAAAAATATAACTCTGGCATTTGGAGCAAAAAGGTTTGCATGGAAAGCTTCATTTTGCATTTAAATTACAGAACTGAAATTACATAACTGAAATTACATAACTGAAAATCATTCTAACATGTGTTGCGAAAATGTTACTCTACGTCTATTCCCTTCCGCCTTTGTATCAAAAACTTTTGTCTCATTATATTACGAATCTTCAAAACTGAAACTTTTTCCATGCATCGAATGAAAAATTTTGCCGAAGTACTTTCTGTCCAAAATTCCTTGTGGGCATTTTTCATTCGTAGATATGAAGCTAGCACCCGGAACTTCAGTTTAAAGTTCGCAATGTTTAAGAAAAATGAAAGCATTTTTTTTTTGGAATGCCCTCTAGCGCATGTGGAACTCACCTTAAATCAACCCCACAAGTTTCAAAAATTCTATAAAAAGACACTAATTAGTGAAATCGAAATTTTTCTCTGTTTATGGTAGAACTTCACGTCACAAAGACGACAAAAAAGTTTCATCCCTTTACCGCACGCGGAACCCATCACAAATCAACCCCTAAAATTGCAAAAAATTATGTAAAAAGACACTAAATTAAAAAAATGATATTTTTTCTGATAATAGCAGCACTTCATGCCACAAGGATCACAAAAAACTTTCATTGCTTTACCGCACGTGGAGCCCATTTTCTCTGATAATAGCAGCACTTCATGCCACGAGGACAAAAAAAAAGTTTTGTCCTCTTACCGAATGTGGAACCCATCACAAATCCACCTCTGAAGTTAAAAAAATTATGTGAAAATACACTCATTTGTAAAACCGAAATTCTTCGCTGATGATAGCAGAATTTCACGTCACAAAGACGCCAAAACAATTTCATCCCTTTACCGCACGTAGAACCCATCACAAATCGACCCCTAAAGTTTCAAAAATTATGCAAAAGACACTAATTTGAAGAAATGACATTTTTCTCTTGCAAAAGCAGCATTTCATGACACAAGCACCCCAAAAAAGTTTCATCCCTTACCGAATGTGGAACCTATCACAAATCCGCTCGTAAAGTTTAAAAAATCCCATAAAAATATGCTAATTTGTGAAATCGAATGTTTCCGCTGATGATGGCAGAATTTCACGAAATTCACACACCGTAAGGGCTTCTTCTCTTTACCTTACGTAAAACCTATCATAAATCAACCCCTAAACTTTCGAAAAATTATGTAAAAAGACACTAATTTCTAAAATAAAAATTCTTCGCTGATGATAGCAGCATTTCACGTCACAAAGACGCCAAAAAATTCTCATCCCTTCACCGCACGTGGAACCAATCACAAATCAACTCTTAAAGTTTCAAAAAATTATGTAAAAAGACACTAATTTTAAAAATGATATTTTTCGCTGATAAGAGCAGCACTTCATGCCACAAGGACCACAAAACAGTTTCACCCCTTTACCGCACGTGGAACCCAACACAAATCAACCCCTAGTATTAAAAAAATTATGTAAAAAGACACTAATTTTGAAAAAATCAGATTTTACTCTGACAATAGCAGCACTTCATGCCAAAAGGACCATAAAAAAGTTTCATTTCTTTACCACACGTGGAATCCATCACAAAACAACCCCTAAAGTTTCAAAAACGCAATTAAATTACACTCGTTTGTAAAATCGAAATTTTTCGCTGATAGTGGCAGAATTTCACGCCGCAAACACACTAAAAAAGTTTCTTCCCTAAACCGCTTGTGGAACCCATCACAAATCAACCCCTCAAGTTTTAAAAAATTATGTAAAAAGACACTCATTTTAAAAATGATACTTTTCTCTGATAATAGCAGCACTCCATGCCACAAGGACCAAAAAAAAAGTTTTATCCTCTTACCGAATGTGGAACCCATCACAAATCCACCCCTAAAGTTAAAAAAATTCCATAAAAATACACTAATTTGTAAAGTCGAAATTCTTCGTTGATGATAGCAGAATTTCACGTCACAAAGACGCCAAAAAAATTTTATCCCTTTACCGCACGTGGAACCCATCACAAATCAATCCCTAAAGTTTCAAAAATTCCATAGAAATACACGTATTTGTTAAATCGAAAATTTTCGCTGATGATGACAGAATTTCATGCAGCAAACACAACATAAAGGCTTCTTCTTTTCACCGAATGTGGAATCTATCACAAATCAACCCATAATGTATAAAAAATTATGTAAAAAGACACTAATTTAGAAAAATAATGTTTGTCTCTGTTAATGGCAGCATTTAATGTCGAAAGACTACAAAAAAGTTTCATCTCTGTAGCACAAATGGAACCCACCCTAAATCAACCCCTAGTGCTTCAAAAATTTTATAAGAATACACTAATTTGAAAAGTCGTAATCTTTTGCCGATAACGGCCGCATTTCATGCCAAAAGCATCATGAAAAATTTTCATCCCTCTAGCACAAGTGAAACCCATCCTGAATCCAGCACTAAATTAAGAAAATTCTATAAAAAGATTCTAGCTTGAAGAGTCGATCTTTTTCACTGAAAATACCAGAATTCCAAGCCAAACGCAGCAAAAGAAAGTTTCATTCCCTTAGCGCATGTTGAACCCACCATAAATCAACCCCTAAATTAAAAAAATTCTATGAAAAGACTCTAATTTGAAAAGTCGAAATTTTTTGCTGACGATGGTAACATTTCATGCCAAAAGCACCACAAAAAAGTTTAATCCCTCTGGCCAAGGT
The DNA here is from genome assembly GCA_032362435.1 of Melikaiella ostensackeni. Classification (NCBI taxonomy): domain Eukaryota; kingdom Metazoa; phylum Arthropoda; class Insecta; order Hymenoptera; family Cynipidae; genus Melikaiella; species Melikaiella ostensackeni. The sequence goes on from JAUMHM010000072.1 coordinate 24,556,441, forward strand.
GGAACCCACCATAAATGTACCCCTAATGTTTCAAAAATTTTTTAAAGATGCTAATTTTGAAAAACGAAATGTTTTCGCTTATTATGACAGAATTTTGCCCCAAAACTGCTCCAAAAAAGTTTCACCTCTCTAGCGCATGTGGAACTCACCGCTAATTAACGTCTTAAGTTTAGGGATTGATTTGAGGTGAGTTCCAAATTCGCTAGAGGGATAGAGCTTTCTTTTGGATACTTCTGAAATTAAATTCTGCCGTTATCAACAAAAACATTCCGACTTAAAAAAAATTTCTTGTGTTTTTCGTACACTTGCGAAATTCAGACTCATCCCGAGGATATATTTTTTTCAGACAAAAATATTTTAGAGTTCCTTGGAAAAATTTGTTAATAAGAAATTCCTATATTTTTTTGCAGAATTAATGAATCCACCCCCACGTCATAGTTCGCGGCTTGGGTTGCCACGGCAAGAGGAATCACTGCGACGTCCTAAAGAAATAATTCAAGGTCAGCAAATACAACCTGATCCAGATTCTCCTGAAGCCGGTAAATTAAAAACTAAAATACAATAATGATGATGACGATTGCCATAAAGTATTTTTGTTTCATTTAAAAAAAAAGTTTAACCCGCGGTCCTAGGACCTTAAGCGGCCCCAAGATGATTAAAACTATTAATTAACCTTAAATTCTGTGAAAATAATAATGTTTTGCAGAAATTACAACTAATGGTACGAGATGCTGAGAAAAAAAAACTTGGCTCAATTAAATAAAAAGTACTACCACTTAGCGTGAAAAAATATACTTTATAGGGGTTGAAATATCTTATTAGGCCTTCTTAACTTTACACGCTATTCTCTAAATCTATTATTACTTATATG
>JAUMHM010000072.1:24574206-24604465 GCA_032362435.1 Melikaiella ostensackeni
TATAAACATCTTTTAATATTGCAACTGTAATACTCCCTTTATCAGCCTTAGTAATCAATAATTCAGGATGACGTTTTAAAAAAGTTTTGTTTCAAATAATCCTTCGCCTAATTCTTTTTCTAATAAGGTTTGTGTAGGCTCAGTCTTGTCTTCAATTATTGCTGAAATTGTGATGGAAGATTTGGAAAATGAAGTTGTTAACAGGATTGGTTTTGATTTGGACTTTTATGCAAGATATGTGGATGATTATGTATCATCTTTACGTGCACGAAATGTAGATTTTTTTTTAAATCCCTTAAAATCATTCAACTCCTTGGAAATTCCTTAAAAAAATTTAAGCCTCTTGAAAATGCCTTTGAAACTTTTAAATTACCCTAAAATATTTCAAGTTCTTTGGAATCTTTTGAGATCCCTTGAAAATTTGTAAAGCTCTTGAAAATTTATTGAAATCTTTCCAAATAGCCTAAAATATTTAAAATTCTTTGAAATCTTTTTGAAATCCCTTGAAACTTTTTAAAGTTCTTGAAAATTCCTTGGAAATTTTACAAATACCTTGAAATCTTTTGAAATACCCTAAAATATTTCCAACCCTTTGAAATCTTTTGAAATCTCTTGAAACTTTTGAAAGCTCTTGAAAATTCATTGGAATCTTTTAAAATACCCTAACATATTTTAAATTCTTTGAAATCTTTTAAAATTCCATGGAAGTTCCATTTTATAAAGCTCTTTAAAATTCATTGGAATTTTTTTAAATAACCTAAAATATTTCAAATTCTTTGAAATCTTTTGAAATCCCTTGAAACTTTTGAAAGATTTTTTATTTCATTGGAATCTTTTAAAATACCCTAACATATTTCAAATTCTTTGAAATTTTTAAAAATTCCTTGGAACTTTAACTTTTTAAAGCTTTTGAAAATTCTTTTGAATCTTTGAAAATACTTTAAAATATTTTAAATTCTTTGAAATCTTTTTAAACTCCCTTGAAACTCTTCACAGCTCTTGAAAATTCCTTGGAAGTTTTAAAAATACCTTGAAATCTCATGATCCTTTGGAATACTTTCAAATTATTGAAATCTATCAAAAATTTCTTGGAATCTTCAAAAATACCCTAAAATATTTCAGAAACATGTATAGTTTTCATTTAAAAAAGGGACTATAGTGACTTCATCTTGAAAAAGTGACTAAGAAGGGATTTGAGAAGAAAAGTGACTAAAAGTGATTGTGTGGCAGCCCTGATTATTCTTGACAGTTAGTTAAAAGTGCTTCTTACAGAAATTCCCTGATTAAAATTTTTTTTTTAAATCCCTGACTTCCCCAGACCGAAAAAATTCCCTGACTTTTCCCTCATTTCCAGGTTTTTCTTGACCTTCGGCCACTCTGAATATTGTATTTGCAAATATGGTATATTGGAAGAGAAAAGGGGAAAAAGGGGACGTTTTTCGAAAATACGGGAGAAAAGGGGAATTTGGAAAAAAAGGGGAAACGCAGGGGAATAGGGGTAAGACTGATGTCCCTGTGAAAGTCAATCAATATTAATTACCAAGGAACTTTTTTGGACGAAAAATTAAAGGTTTTTTAGCAGAGAAAAATTTACTCATTACTTGTTCCTTTAAAAAAATCACATAAATTTATTAAAACAAATATTGAGTTTTTAGGGTTTCATAGCCCTGGGCGAAAATCCCTATGATTTCGGTCAGGTGTCCGTCTGTCCTATAAAAGAGGGGAAATTAGGAGAAGTAAGGGGAAATGAGGGAAATAGAAGGTAGGGGGAATGTGGAGAGGGTCGTGGGAAGGGGAGATTTGAACGACTTTATTATCGACTTGATAGGCTACGAAACCCTTTTTTGTAGACGCCTGCCGCCCACTACTACAATTTTTTTTTAAAGCGGGCCTAACGAATTTTTTTTCAGTAAAAATACTCAGAAGGCATTTTCAAAACATAATTTCTAGGGTACAAACTTTAGCCTGCTCTTTCAGTGAAACTTGGTTCAGAGCAGGCGTGCGAGACCATTTTTAGAAATTCCACACCTTTTTTGGGTTTTCCCAGTAAATCTACAGGACTTCTTTCAGGACTGTGACCCAATTCTGAAATGAGGTTCAGATGAATGTGGTTTGGTTCCCAACCTTGTGAGGTAAGTCCCATTGAATAGGGCGAATCACGTGACACTCGCTCGATTCGTGCACAAAAAGCGAGCAGTGATTTTCAATGGCATAACCAGCTTATCCGTCACTTCATCTGTCCACAAGTCTGTCACTACCTTCGTCTCTTCATACGCCCGCAACAAGATTCGAATGAATAACTCGAATGGCATCTTACATCATATTCACAGAGGGCCCTTCGTTCCTTTGCTTGAGTCCCTTTTCACTTATCATAGGTCCTTGTTTGAATCTTATTCCATCGCGAGGGTCGATTCAATGCGAGGGAGATGAAAGAGAGAATAACGGATGAAGAAAAAGTATATAAAAGAGATTGGGAATTTTCTAGGCTGGAGGGGGAAGGAAATCGAGCAAAATAAGCAAGATCGAGGGAGAGTAGAAAAAAGGAGGATTGCATACCTAAGAGAGGAAATAAGCTCTCGCCGAATTCAGAAAATTCTCGACTTGAATTAATCACATTCTTCAGGAGGCATGCGATACGGAACGAAACTGGCTGGAAAATGCTCGAAAGAAGTCGTTATCGAGAGAAAATAGAAAGAGCTATTAAAAATAGGGTTAATTTTTGTTTTAATGAGGAAGATGATGCATGAATTTTTTCCAAATTATACCACTAATTTTTATTTTACTGCAATTCACTTGATGTAATAACAATTTACTCTAATTTATATATTTTCGAATTACTGTTTGACCTAATTTTTATTTTTCCGAATTATCATTTGGACACATTTATTTCCGAATACTTGACATAATAGTTATTATATCGAAAAACCATTTGCCCTCATTTTTATTTTTCCGAAATCACCATTTGACATCATTTTTATATTTCCGAGATTACCATTTGCCCAAATTTTTATTTTCCCGAAATTACCATTTTTTATAATTACTATATTATCGAATTACCATTTGACATCATTTTTATTCTTTGGAAATTACCATGTGTCGTAATTCTTATATTACAGAATTACCATTTGAGATAATTTTTATTTGTCCGCATTACTATTCAACATAATTGTTATTATACCGAATTACCATTTGACATCGTTTTTATTTTTCCGCATTACTATTCTCCCTATTTTTTATATTTCCGAAATTACCATTTGTCATAATTTTTTCATTTCCGAATTATCATTTGAAATTATTTTTATTTTTCCGCATTAATATCTAACATAATAAATATTATATCGAATAACAATTTGTCCTAATCTTTATTTTTTCAAAATTACCATTTGTCATAATTTTTATACACATTTTCAAATTACCGTTTGCCATTATTTTTATTATTCCAAATTACTATTTGCCATCATTTTTATATTTGCGAACTACCATTTGCTTTATTTTTATTTTTCCGAAATTACCATTTGTCACAATTTTAATATTTCCAAATTACCGTTTGAAATCATTTTTATTATTCCAAATTATTATTTGCCAACATTTTTGTATTTTTGAACTATCATTTGCCTTAATTTTTATTTTTTCGAAATTACCATTTGTCATAATTTTTATACTTCCACATCACCGTTTGACATTATTTTGATTTTTCCGAATTACTATTTGACATAATTATTATTCGAGCAAAAGAATTTCAGTGAAATAAAAAATAGCCGTAGTAGAATTTGGGGAACATTCATGGGCCTCAAAGAATATCGCAATAATGATAATTCGTAAAAATAAAACTTAGGCCAAATAAATATAAAAACTAGGTCAAACCGTGATTTGAAAACATTGAAATTAAGGCAAACTGTTATTTTGTCAAATGAATTGCGGTAAAATTAGGCCATACAGTAATTTTGAAAGATTAGAATGATGTCAAATAGCATTCGAAAAAATGAGAATTAGGTCAAATGATAATTCGGAAAAATAAAAATTAGGTCAAACGGTATTTCGAAAAAAACAAATTAGGGTAAATTGTTATTCGGTCAAAAGAATTTCAGTAAAACAAAAATTAGGGAAAGCAGAATTTGGGGAATATTCAAGGGCCTAAAGATGATCCCAGTAATGATAGTTCAGAAAAATAAAAATGAGGCCATATAATGATTTGGTAAAATTTTAAATCATGCCGAATAGTAATTCCGCAAAAATAGAATTAGGCCAGATGATGTTTCAGAAAAATGAAAATTAGGTGAAACGGTAATTTGGAAAAACAGAAATTAGGGTGACTTGTTATTCGGTCAAAAGTTTTCAGTCTGAAACAAAAATTAGGGAAAGTAAAATTTCGGGAATATTCATGGGTCTCAAAGATGATCCCCATAATGATAATTCAGAAAAATAAAAATAAGGTCAAATGGTGATTTGAAAAAATTTAAATTTTTGCCAAATAGTAATTCGAAATATAATAGAGTTAGGCCAGCTGATAATTTAGAAAAATAAAATTTAGGTCAAATCGTAATTCGGAAAAATTGAATTTAAAGTAAATTGTTATTCGGTGAACAGAATGTTAGTAAAATGAAGATTAGGGAAAGTAAAATTTCGGGAATATTCATGGGTCTCAAAGATGATCCCAATAATGATAATTCAGAAAAATAAAAATAAGGCCAAATAGTGATTTGAAAATTCGGAAAGATGCAGATTAGAATAAATTATTATTTGGTGAAAAGAGTTTCTTTCAGTGAAATAAAAAATAGGCAATGTAGAATTAGGGGAACATTCATGGGCCTCAAAGAATATCTCAGAAATCATAAATCTGAAAAATGAAACTTAGGCCAAATAAATATAAAAATTAGGTCAAACGGTAATTCGGAAACATTAAAATTAAGGTAAATTGTTATTGGGTCAAATGAATTTCGGTAAAATAAAAATTTGGGAAAGTAGAATTTGGGAAAAATGTATGGCCCTCAAAGAGAATTGAATTTAAGTCCACCGAATACGATTTAATCACGTCCGCTGATTGAAAACAAATTTTTTTTCGAGCTTTCATTCAATGTAGCTAATCATTTTTCCTCAGGCTTGCCTTCATTTTCCATTTGGAACTTCTATAAAAATTCAATGAGCCCATTTCGAGTCGAGTAAACCATGTAATAATAATTGTAAGAAGTTTCTAATATAAAGTATCATACCATAAAAGCTCTTATCATATTTAAAAATTGAATTTTTATGAATTCATTCCTGGCTGGGTTTCAGTCTGAATAATCCACCACAGGGAAAGATTTTTCTTATTAAAAAAGAATTCATAAGACCCAATTGTCTTATGAATCTTTAATTCTCAATATTTAGGACATCATAAAGAAGACTGGATGACGGTAGTAGGCATCAAAAATGTAGAGGGTATATGGATAATAATACGAGGTAGCATCTTCAAAAGTGCATCTGAAGTATGCGGTACTGCAAGTGTAGGAAGAAAGACTAGAGATTAGGGTGGTCCAAAAATGCATGGGAAATTTTTTTTCGAATTTTCATGCTCCCACACCAAAAATTTGTTCGGATGCACAAAAAATAAATGCGTACTTTTTAATGAAAAAATTGATATCTAAAGGTTCCGCAAACTCCACCAAGTTTAACACGTATTTTCCATAAGAAAAAGGACGCTTTTGTCAATTTTATTCAGAATAATCAATATTAAGTGTATTGAGTTGACCCTCAACATTTCTCTCCACAATCAGTCATAGAATACGAATCAAAAATTACTTTTTGAATTTCACTTTATAAGTTTGCTTTATAGGATCCCAAAAGAACCCCATAAGTGAAAAATTGGGTTTTGCGAGTTTTTGGCGCTAATGAATATTTTTTTGCGATTTCATTTAGTACAAATTGTTTCCAGTACATAAAATATTACTTCATGCTAATAATTAGATGTTTCAATAAATTGTTTAAACAATTTATTATTGCCGATAACAATTTTCTCTTAGAATAGACTTAGAAAGTCGCAGTTTTTAAAGAGTTTGTCAAATTTTCAGTTAGAGCGAGGCACTTATCAATTAAAGTTAACAAAAATAATAGTTTAAACAATTTATTATTACTTATTATAATATTCTCGTAGAATGATGCTAGAAAGTTGCGGTTTTTTCTGAAAGAGTTTAACTTTTCCTCTACTTTCCACTTAGAAAGAGGTAATAATTAATAAAATTCAACAAACATTATTGCCTAAAAAATTTATTATTTATTCCAACTATCTTCTCGCCTGATAATGCTAAATAGTAGGGGTTTTTTTATTGAAATTTTCAGCTTTTCTTTGATTTTTCAGTTAGGAACATATAATAAATGAACATCAACAAGAATCATTTTTTAATTAGCATTTCATTTTTTTGGAATGAAATATTTTTACTCTCTTTCTAATTTCTTAAAAATATTAACTTAAGCAAAAAGGCTACCTTACAGTAGAGATGAAGGCTAAGAATTGAATAGTTAGAAGAATAATTTGAAAAACATATCTACAAAAATGAAAAGGATTGCTTAAAAAATGATTCTTGTTGATGCTCATTTATTATTTGTTCATAAGTAGAAAATCAAAGGAAAGCTGAAAGTTTTAGAAGAAACTGCAACTTTCTAGCATTGCTATAGAAGATAGTTATAAACAATAATTATTTGTTTAAACAATTATGTTTCTTAAATTTCAGGAAAAACCGCCACTATCTCGCATCACTTTTGGAAAAGATAGTTCTAAGTAATAATAAATTGTTTAAACAATTAAATTTGCTAAAATGCACCAACTATCACCTCCCTCTAAGAAAAAGGTTGACAAAAAGTTGAAAATCTGAGAAAAAACCGCAACTTTCCAGCATTATCCTAGACAAATATTGTAATAAATAATTATAAATTGTTTATAGAGTCGATTTTGTTAACTTCAATTGATAAGTGCCTTGCTCTGACTGAAAAGTTGAAAAATCAGAAAAGAACGGCTTTCTAACTCTATTCTAAGTAAAAATTGCTATAAACAATAATAAATTGTTTAAACGATAGATTTAAACATCTACTTATCAGTATAAAGTTATATTTTATATAATAGTAACAATTTGTGGTAAATAAAACCGCAGAAAAATAATAATTAGGGCCAAAAACTCGCGAAACCCAATTTTTCACTTATGGGTTTTTTTTGGGGACCCTATAAAAGAGACTTATGGGGGTGAAATTCAAAAAAGATTTTTGATTCGTATTCTGTGGCTAATTGTGAAGAGGAATGTTGAAGGTGAAGTGAATACACCTAATATTGGCGATTCTGAATAAAATTTACAAAAACTTCTTTTTTTCTTAAGGGAAATAAGTGTTGGTTTCATGGGACTAGCGGAACCTCTGAATATAATTTTTAAAAAATGTATTCATTTTTCTATAGATTCGAAGAATATTTCGGGGGGGGGGGGAGCATAAAAATTGATAAAAAAGTTTGGGCTACCCTGCTGGAGATGCTTGGTGGAATGATGAAATCCGCGTGGCTGTCAACAAAAAAAAACGTATGCCTACGGGAAAAAGCTTAATATTTAAGAACTTAGCAATGGGGAGATGACTGGAATAGAAAAGGATGATAGGGATCAAAACAGAAAAGCAAAGATACTACTCAGAGAAAGCAAGGATGAAATTAAAGCGGAAGAAGATAAAAAAAACAAAATTATTTTGAAGAAATATCAGCGACATTATATCCATAATTAAGAAACTAAAGAATAGTAAGGCTGCTGGTGTGGATGGTATCACCGCTGAAATGCTTAAGAGCGGTGGCGGATATTTGTTTTTTTGAGACTAAACAAAAAAGTTCTTCGTGAATTTGTTGATCTGGAAAAAGCTTCCGATAAGGTGGATGGAACTTAACTTTGAGAAGTCTTGAAAGAGTATGGATGAAAAGTTGGCTTCTAAAAGCAATAAATACATACAATATATAATGGCTAATGGACAAAGTCAGTAATGAGTGGGTTCTCAAAGAATGTGATGTAGAAGAAAGAATGGTGAGAATGTGTGAATGAGGCTTTAAGGCGAAGATATATTAGGAGTCATAGAAACATAAGAGCTTTCATGAAAAGAATTTCCAGAATGTATCAGAAATTACTAGATTATCGATTATTGTAAGTGGTGGAATAAGAATCGATATTCGCGACATTATATCCGTGATTAAGAAACTAAAGAATGGTAAGGCTGCTGGTATGGGTGGTATCATCGCTGAAATGCTAAAGAGTGATGCCGGATATTTGTTTGTTTGAGACTAAACAAAAAAGTTCTTCGTGAATTTGTTGATCTGGAAAAAGCTTTTCATAAGGTGGATAGAACTGAACTTTGAGAAGTCTTGAAAGAGTACGGATGAATAGTTGGCTTCTAAAAGCAATAAATACAATGTATAATGGCTAATGGACAAAGTCAGTAATAAGTGGGTTCTCAAAGAATGTGGTGTAGAAGGAAAAATGGTGGGAATGTGTGCATAAGGCTCTTAAGCGAAGAGATATTAGGAGTCAAAGAAACACAAGAGCTCTCACGAAAAGAATTTCCAGAATGTTTAAGAAACTAGTAGATTATCCATTATTGTTGGTGGCGGAATAAGAATCGACATTCGCGACATTATATCCGCAATTAAGAATCTAAAGAATGATAAGGCTGCTGGTGTGGATGGTATCACCGCTGAAATGCTTGAGAGCGGTGGCGAATATTTTCTTTTGTGGCTGAGAGAATTTATGAATATGTGTGCTCAGAACGGTGATGTACTAAATGATTGGATAAAAGAAATCATCGTTCCATTCTAAGAGGGAAAAGGTGATAAAGGTGAGTGTACGAATTATAGAGTGATTAGCCCACTAAGTACCATGGGCAAAATATTTATCAAAATATTTATTGTCAAGGTCACGGGAATAACAGAGGAAAGGATCTAAGAAGTCCAATGTAGATTTATGCTAGGGAGATTATGTGCGGATCAGATGTTTTACTTGAGAAAGATCATAGAAAAAAGTTTGAGAATAAACTGATATTGAGAAAAATGGATGAAGGATGTTCAACAACAAAAGTGTATTTAAGAAAGGTCAAGGGTAGGTGTGAATGAGACTCTAAAGCGAAGAGCTATAAAGAGTCGTAGAAATACAAGAAGTTGCATAAAAATATGTATGAATGTAATGGAAACAAAAGATGTATGCACTCATGAAGAGCTTTGCTTAGTGGATGTGGTTGTGGTGGACTGTATGAAACTTCCCGTGGGTTTATTAGTCAGTTGGAGTGTGAATCGTGATGTATGATGGCTCTGTGAAGCTCTTCACCTGGGGTGATTGCTAAAGAGATCGATCAGCGACCCGTGTCGGAGCAGTGTTGTGGAAAGTGTGTGTTTTTTAAATTAGCAACACGCGACTGGTAGATTGATCTAAAACCCATCTCTTCTCCCACACATCCCTTATATACCCTTAACATATAAATTTCTTCATCTCCGGTAATGCAGCGAAGCTAGAACCAAACGAGTTACGCTTACCCCGGAAGGGATTTGTCTTAATGGTATAATAATAATAAATAAAAAAGAGAACTCATAAGACCCAATTTCCTTATGAATGTTTAATCCTCAACTACGATAAATAAAACAGGAGACTGAAATGAAGAGAAATATCGTGAAAATAAAGCAGATTGGGACAAAGGGCCAACATGTTTTCGGTGACGTGGGTGGATTTCAAGAGTAATGGGGGTGTGGGGTTAGTAATAAATCAGAGTATCGGTTAATTCGGTTAGGCATTCCCCGAGGACATGCGGCTAGTTTATGTCTGTCAAGAATCCGGAGACCAATTCGCTTTCTCCAGACTTGGCATTAACATTTTGATGAATTCGGCAACTAGGACACTTTACTGAAAGATTGGCACAAAAAGGAGGACTTCTGAAAAATAGGTGTCATCATCAGGGACCAAAATTAAGCTGTCTCTGCAAATGAAGCTGGACTGAGAAAGACAGGCCACCAATCTTCTAATGACCTCTCATTAGTTCTCCCATCTACAAATCAGATTCTTGCCAATTTTTATTATGAAATCAATATTGAAGTAGCATTATGCGCGCACGAAATGAGATAAATGAAAAAGTTCAATACTATGATTTATTTTACTATTTATTAATATTTTATTGAATTTCCCACAAAAAAAAAATGATTCTTCGGGCCAATTGGTTCAGTAATTCAAATTTTCAACAAACCAAATTTCTTTGATGTAACATTCAAATTGTTTAAAATATCCTAGAGTCAACAGGAAGTATGGAAATGTTTAATTTCAGAATAAGTGAAAATGTGCATTTCACCGAGGATGGCATATAACAGTAGAGCTTTCTGCGCAATTATTTTTTTCGCGTGATGAGATTCTTTGTATTCTCCATAGTCACTTTCCTGAGAGGTAGGAGATTCAATGTCCGAGGAAATTCTCCTATATCATGTCCAAAATCTCTGTGGCTCTGATTTTTTTCTACAGTGATTCTTTAGAATTACCCCATTTCAACTCCCACTTCTGGAAGAATATTAAAACTTCCTAGGACCAACAGGGAAAGTTTTAGGAAATTTTGGCTTTCAAGATAAGAGAAAAATTTCAATTTTCCTACATAAAGCTAGAAATCCCTATGGCTCTGGAAATTACATTTTTTTTTGTTCTTTTCAAAACTGATTCTATAGAATTTCCTAGTTCCAACTTCCACTTATGGAAGAATCACAACTTTCTAGGACAATCAGGGAAGTTTCAGGAAGTTTCGAATTTTGGGGTTGAGAAAAAAATTACTCCCCAGTATGGAAGAATTACAACTTCCTAGGACAAACAGGGAAACTTTCAGGAAATTTCAAATTTTGGGGTTGAGAAAAAAATTACACTTTTCCCATATTTGGGATATGAATTTCTATATGGCTCTCGAAATTAATTTTTTTGTTTCCAAACGTGTTTCTTTAAATTTACCTAGTTTTAACTCCCACGCCTGGAAGAATTACAACTTCCTAGGACAAACAGGGAAAGTTTCAGGAAAATTTTTATTTTGGGGTTGAGAAAAAAATGACAATTTTCCCATATTGGGCTATAAATTTCTATATGGCTCCGGAAATTTATTTATTTTTTTCTAAAAGTGTTTCCTTAGACTCACCTAGTGCCATCTCCCACGTCTGGAAGAATCACAACTTCCTAGGATGATCGGGGAAAGTTTCAGGAAATTTTTTATTTTGGGGTTTGGAAAAAAAGTACAGTTTTCCCATATTTGGGCTGGAAATTTCTATATGGCTCTCGAAATTAATTTTTATCTTTCTAAAAGTGCTTTCTTAGATTCACCCAGTTCTAACTCCCACGTCCGGAAGAATTACAACTTCCTAGGATAAACACGAACAGTTTCAGCAAATTTCGAATTTTAGGGTTGAGAAAAAAATTACTCCCCCGTATGGAAGAATTACAACTTCCTATGACAAACAGGGAAAGTTTCAGGAGATTTCGAATTTTGGAGTTGAGAAAAAATTGCAATTTTCCCACATTGGGCTATAAATTTCTATATGCCTCTGGAAATTAAGTTTCCCCTTTCCGAAAGTTTTCCTTAGATTCACCTAGTTACAACTCCCACGTCTGCAAAAATCACAACTTCCTAGGACAATTAGTGAAAGTTTCAGGAAATTTTTTATTTTGTGGTTGAGAAAAAATTACAATTTTCCCGTATTGGGCTAAAAATTTCTATATGGCTCTGGAAATTAATTTTTTTCTTTCTAAAATTGTTTCCTTAGATTCGCCTAGTGCCATCTCCCACGTCTGGAAGAATCACAACTTCCTAGGATAATCAGGGAAAGTCTCAGGAAATTTTTAATTTTGGGGATGAGAAAAAGTTACAATTTCCCCCTATTCGGCTATAAATTTCTATATGGCTCTGGAAATTAATTTTTTTCTTTCTAAAAGTGTTTCCTTAGATTCAACTACTTCCAACTCCTACGCCTGGGAGAATAAACAGGGAAAACAAACAGGGATAAACAGGGAAAGTTTCAGGGAATTTTTTATTTTGGGGTTGAGAAAACACTTCCAATTTTCCTGCGTCGATAAGCTATTAGTCTCTATGGCTCTAGAAATTATTTTGTTTTTGTTTTCGAAAGTGATTCTTTGTATTAACTTAGTTCCAATTTCCATTTCAGGAAGAATTACAACTCCCTAGGAACAAAAATGAAAGTTTTAGAAAATTTTGAATTTCGAGTCAAGAGAGAAATTCCAATTTTCCTATATTAGACTATATATTTCTATATGACTCTGGAAATTAATTTTTTTCTTTCTAAAAGTGTCTCCTTAGATTCACCTACTTCCAACTCCCGCGTCTGAAAGAATCACAACTTCCTAGGCAATGAAGAAAAGTTTGAGGAAATTTTTTATTTTGGGGTTGAGAAGAAAAGTACCGTTTTCCCATATTTGGGCTAGAAATTTCTATATGGCTCTCGAAATTAATTTTCTTCTTTATAAAAGTATTTCTTCAGATTCACCTGGTTCCAGTCCAACTTATGGAAAAATAACAACTTCCTAGGACCAAGGAGGAATGTTTTAAAAGGATTCGAATTTCTGGGTGGGGAAAAAATTAAATTTTCGTGCGTCGGTGTATATGTGACTTTGGTTCGGGTAATTAGTTATTTTTTTCCTTAAGAAAGTGTTCAAAAGTGTTTAATTTACATCTATACCTAGGACTAGTGGGAAATGTTTTCGAAAATTTTGAATTTGCGAATTAACTTTTTTCTTTATGAAGTGTTTTATTTTGGATTCACGTAGTAACTACTCCCTCTTCTGGAAGATTCACTTGTATAATTTCCTAGTGCGAACAGAGAATGTTTTAGAAAATTTCGAATTTATTTCCTAAAATTTTTTTATGTTGGCCTGTAAATTACTCTGGCTCGGTAAACTAGATGTTATTCCCTTCAAAATTTGAATCTTAGATTAATGTAGTTACTACTCTCACTCGTGGAAGATTTAGAACTTGCTAGAACCATTAGAGAATGTTATCAAAATTTCGAAATTTGGGGGTGTGGTGAAAATTCCAAATTTCCTATACTGCCCTATAAATTATTGTAACAACACTAATAACACTAACAGAATTTCAGTCTCAACAGTAAACTTTTTTAACGACAAATGTCGTCACTCAGTAATAAAAAAAAGTAAAAAAAAAAACATCTAAAATTCACTAAAAACACAGCAACTTCAAGGTGAACGGACGGAAAGATAAGATTGGGAAGCCATGTGTTTTATTATAGTAGACGTTATTATTTGAAAGCAATAATTGCAATAAATAAAAGCAGTGACCACATTGTGGGGAAAATTTGGGGAAACTTTGGACGTGAAAAGGGGAGCTATAGGGCAATTTCTATCGGATCTAAAAGGCGGAAATGTTTTTAAGTCCCTCTAATGGCGTTCCGCTCAATTACAATATCAATTATGTCTCACGTCGTGTCGTAAACGTCAGCTGTTTCCATGCTGTTTGGAACAGTCAGTGTGTACATAAATATTACGTAGGCAGTGAATTTGGTAACACTCACCCCCTTTAATTACCTGTTAGTCGCAGAGTCAAGGGCCCGACCGAAGATTCTGAAGGGCGAGGCAAGGGACTCAGGACTGAGAGTAATTAAGGGGATTATGCTCACGTGCGTGTAAGACTTATTATCGACCTTAACTCAAAGGTTCCCCATTCCCCATATTGTCCATTCTACCTTTCGATAATATCCAACAAAACTCAAATCTGTTAAAATTAACTCGTTCTCATTTTCCGTGTAAGGCATTAATCCACTTCTCGGGACCGAGGCCCAGAAATATTCCCCAAAATTCTGATTTCCCCAATTTTTATTTTATCGATATTCTTTTGACTGAATAACAATTTACCCTAATCTCTGTTTTTCTGAATTACTGTTTGACCTAATTTTAATTTTTCTGAATTATCATTATTGGAATCTTCTTTGAGGCCGATATAGATAAATTACGGTTTGACCTAGTTTTTGTTTTTCCAAATTATCATCTTGCATAATTATAATTTTTGCAAATTACTAATTCAACATAACTTTTATTTTTCCAAATTACGGTTTGACCGCCTTTTTATTCTGACGAATTATCATCTGGCCTAATTTTAATTTTTCCGAATTACTATTTGACACAATTTTAATTTTTCTGAATTAATATTTGGTCAAAACTTTATTTTTCCGAATTATTATTATTGGGATTTTCTTTGAGAAATAATAATATGAATAATAAGTTATTTCAATCGCTATTCTCTGGAATTACCCTTTGATCCATTTTTTATTCTTCCGAATTATCATTTAACAAAATTCTAGTTTTTACAAATTTCTATTTGACATCATTTAAATTTTTCCGAATTACCTTTATTAGAAACTTCTTTGCGGTCAATAAATTTTCCCCAAATTCTACTTTCCGGAATTTTCTTTTTACTGAAATTCTTTTGACCGAACAACAATTCACTAATTCACCCGAATTTTAATTTTTCCGAATTATCATTATTGGGATCTTTTTTTCGGCCCACAAATTTTCCCCAAATTCTACTTCCCGTAATAATTATATTTTACCGAAATTCTTTTTTGACCGAACAATAATTTACCCTAATTGTAATTTTCCGAATTATCATTACTGGGATCTTCTTTGCGGTGAATGAATTACCTCCAAATTCTATTTTCCGGAATTTTATTTTTACTGAAATTCTTCTGACCGCATAAAAATTCACGAATTTAGCCGAATTTTAATTTTTCCGAATTATCATTATTGGGACCTTCTTCGCGGCCAATGAATTTTCCCTAAATTCTACTTTCTGTAATTTTTAATTTACTGAAATTGTTTTTTGATCGAATAACAATGTACCCTAATTTTAATTTCTCGAATTATTATTATTAGGATCTTTTTTTCGGCCAGTGAATGTTCCCCAAATTCCACATGCCGTAATTTTTATTTTACTGAAATTCTTTTATGACCGAATAACAATTTATGAATTTACCTTAATTTTAGTTTTTCTCAATTATCATTGTTGGGATCTTCTTTGTGGCCAAAGAATTTTTCCCATATTCTACATTCTCTAGATTTCATTTTACTGAAATTCTTTTTTGACCGAACAACGATTTACCCTAATTCTAGTTTTTCCGAATTATCATAATTATGATCTTCTTTTCGGCCACTGGATTTTCCCCAAATTCTACTTTCCGTAATTTTTATTTTACTGAAATTCTTTTGTGACCGAATAACAATTTACGAATTTACCCTAAATTTAATTTTTCCGAATTATCATTATGGGGATCTTCTTTTCGGCCAATGAATTTTCCACAAATTCTACTTTTCGTTATTTTTATAATACTAAAATTCTTTTTTGACCGAATAATAATTTACCCTAATTGTAATTTTCCGAATTATCATTACTGGGATCTTCTTTGCGGTCAATGAATTTTCCCTAAATTTTACTTTCTGTCATTTTTAATTCACTGAAATTGTTTTTTGATCGAATAATAATGTACGTTATTTTTATGTTACTAAAATTCTTTTGACCAAATGAAAATTTACCTGAATTTCTATTTTTTGAAATTACCGTTTGACCTGACTTTTATTTTTCCGAATTATTATTTGACCTAATTCTAATTTTTCCAAATTATCCAAATTACTATTTGAGATCATTATAATTTTTTCAAATAACTATATGGCCTAATTACGATTTTCCTAAACTATCATTATTGGGGATGCTTGTAACCAAATTTGAAGAAAAATATTTAAAAAAGGATATCCTTCACATATGATAGAAAATAAAAGTTTGTAAGAATCCCGCTCGTAGCATATGTATCTCATTTCGTTTTCGTGAAAAAGTGGAAATTTCGATCTTTTGAAATTAAAAATGGATTTTTTCAAAAACGTCCGCATATAGATAGTAAAAACCTATGAAAAGTGAAACTTTATTCTCTGAAGCTCTTTAATTTTTCATTTTAACATAAGATCCATGTGTTCAATATATGTGTATATGTGTTCAAATAAAAAATGTAGCCCTCTTGGTGAATTCTCCATTTTAGATTATTCAATGCCTAAAGTTGTCAGAACAGAAATTGAAGTGTATAAGATTATCTGTAAATTTGAAAAATAAGAATGTTTCACTTCTAACAGTTCACGAGAGATGACCTTCAGAAGTCATTTTTTAGTTTAAAAAATATTTTTATTTGTATTTTTTGTGAAATATTTCCTTTTATATGGATTGTAGGTGAAAGTTGTTTGTATATGGACTGAAATAGATTCAATTTCCAATGAATCTGAAACAAGAGGATGTTCTATCATTAATAAGTTCCAAGTTAATGCGTCCCAAAAAAAAACTTTTGATTCAACATTTAGCTTAATTTGAAATATCTTGTTCTCGTTGAATCCTAGATTGATTTGTGAATTCATATATTTAATGGCAGTCATGTTTGAAATAAAATTATTGTTAGCCGTTTTAATAAATGTTTATGAGTGTTATACTATTACGATTTCTCTACAAACGTTAATTGTGAGATTCACGAAAAGTTACGACCAATTCTTATTTATGTTCATTACATGTGACCCAATGTTAATTTTTGCGAATTCGACGGAGAAATCTAAACGCCTTTTAGAAAAAAATTGTTTGGGGTGAAATTGTTTATTTAACAAATGCTATATCGATTTTTATGATTGCATGAATTTAAGATTTGCTATTCGTATAATACAACCATAATATTTGAAGTTATTGGAGGTGATTTAAAGTGATTTCAGATAATTTCGAGTGATTTCAAGTGAGTGCAGGTGATTGCAACAGATTGCATGTGATTGTATATGTTTTCACGTGATTGAAAATGACGATCAAATTTCATTCAAATAAAGCATTATATCTCTTAGAATGGGTGATTGAAATAAATCATTATAATGTGAAGAAGGGATCATTACTAGGAATATTTTGAGCACGAATCTGTAAGGTTTCTAATCAAATTTAAAGAAAAATATTAAGAAAAGTACATTCTCAGAGGTAAACTAATGTCGAGCGTGAGGTTTGACGCTGACGATGTCTGTGCACACTCGATGATATCGAATGTCTAAATTCAAACTCGACAGTCCGAAAATTGTCAGTACTTGGGAAGATGGTTTTCTGCAGTTTTCCTCTCCCCTGGCCAAACATCCAGGCAAATGTGAGTACTTCTAATAAAGATGGATTCTATGGGACTTGAATAAACTATTTTATCTATAAGAATAATAATGAAGTTCGCTACAAAGTATTCTCATATGCACAGAGTTGCGGTAAGAGATCTTATCGCTCTGGTTAAGGACATCAAGAATAATCTACTCATTTCAGAAGACCGAGCAATCGAGATTAAACGAATGGTTGATTCAAAGGAAAGAACGTCGATAATGAACATCAGTTACAGAAAGCTGCACCACAAGATCAAGCAGCGACCGGTGAAGCAATACAACATCATTGTGCTGTTGATGTTCCTGCGCAACCTCATGATGATCCAGTACCACCGCATCCACCAGAGGCAGATGGCCTGATTCAACCAGAGGCAGAAGCAATTCAGCAACCAAGAAGGCGATTGAAATGGACAGATGAAATGAACAGAGATTAAATGTGCCTTTATTTTTGGCAGAGAAAAGTGGGCAAAGTGTGAGGAGAGAACATCATCGTCTCTCCTTAATTGAGCACACGCATCTGGCCACAGGAATAACCAAACAGAATCTAGCAGACCAAAAACGCTCAATATCTGTTGACAAAATTGCTTTCGAGTGTTGAAATAGCTACCAACAAAATGGAGGCAGAACAACAGCCTCCTATTGATAAGCTCCCTCTGGAAGGTGTGGATAACCAAAAACACCGCCCCCCCCCACCTCCACTGGCCGCCGCAAAACCGGAACCTTGATATTTTCATGGGTCGCGAAATGTTTGAACTGTCTTATTTATTATTATTTCTTTTGTTTATGAAAATTTTGAATTATATGTGTCGGGACGTTGGGTCGTAGAACTAGGCCTACATATGCAGTCTTTGCCTCAAGAACGAAACGAGATCGACGATGGAAAATCAGGTTAGATATGGATATTAACAAAGTAAGGAGCATATTGGGTCAATTGACTCAATATAAGAAAGGAAATAGAACTCGAAAGCTGATACACAATGTTACTAAAAAACTAAAATCATCTACGCTCGGAACATCGAGACATTGACGCCAGCAAATATTGGATGAGATTATAGACTACCAACGGCAGAGACTTGATGTTCTTACTCCTAGACTGCGTCGGTACAATAAGAGTAGCGCAAGAAAGCAGCGAAACCGAACCTTTCAGGTAGATGAAAGAAGGTTCTGTCGTGAATTACGTAAAGAGCAAAATATCCAGCAAGACACCGGAGTTTCTCAATTGGAAGACATGACTGAATGTGGTCGGGTGTTTGGAGAAAAACAAACAGAAGCAACTCAGGCGCTGCGTGGTTGTAACTAGAGTAACAAAGGGCAAGTAATAACCCTGTAATGAAGCCTACTAACATCACAGACTCAGACGTTTTAGCGATTTTGAAAAGGGCAAGTAATTGAAAATCCCTAGGTACGGACATGGTGCACAATTTCTGGTATAAGCACCTGACGAGTGTGCATCCTGCGTTGGAAAAGTGTTTCCAAAAGATCGAAAATCCAGATCTGGTGACAAGCTTTATGCTTAAAGGTACCAAATATATGTCGCCTGAAAAACCAGGTGCTCGAAATTCACCTGAATTACGACCAATAGCCTGCTTACCAACGAATTATAAGTGCTTTAACGCTGCGGTTACAGATAAGGTTTACTCTTGTTGTAACGATAATAATATCTTATCAGAAGAACAAAAAGGATATTGCAAAAGATCGCGGGGCAGTGAATATCGCTATGGCCATGACGGAAGATAGAAAACATCAAAAAAATTTACACATATGGCTTACATTGACTGCAAGCAAGCGTTCTTTTCGGTACCACATGACTATTTGCTTGAAACTTCAAAAG
Organism: Melikaiella ostensackeni; assembly: GCA_032362435.1. Lineage (NCBI taxonomy): Eukaryota > Metazoa > Arthropoda > Insecta > Hymenoptera > Cynipidae > Melikaiella > Melikaiella ostensackeni. The sequence goes on from JAUMHM010000072.1 coordinate 24,593,212, forward strand.
TTTAAAAGATCTGCCTACGTATCATCGCCTTCTTAGGTCGTGCGATGATGCTTTGGGGGACAAGAATCAAGTATTTTGATGAAGGGCAACCATGGACAACTAGATCAATTCGCATTGCGACAGATATCTTTCAAGGAGACTCCTTTAGTGCATTATGGTTCTGTTCAGCATTGAATACACTGAGAAAAAGACTAAATAGTATGTCTCATGGGTTCAGATTACATGATAACGAGGATAGTCATCTACTGACCCATCTTCTGTACGTGGACGACCTGAAGCTGTACGCTAGTTCAAACCAGAAACTGCAGCAAGTAATTCATGTCACAAAGCAGTTTTCCAATGATATCCACATCGAGTTTGGGCTAGATAAATACCGAACAGTGCATTTAATCAGGGGAGCATTAGGGACCGCAGAATTAGAGGACGAGAATGAGGCTCATCACGTCGAGGCAATGGCTGAGGGTAAGGTAAATATCTGGGTATTCTTGAGACTAAGGGTATTCGGCATATGATAGTTAAGAAAAGCCTAATTACTGCCTTCTTTACAGGACTCAGATTGGTTCTGAAGAGTTCTCTCAACTCGACCAACAAAATCAGGACTATCAACACCTATGCCATCCCTGTCATCATGTCCTTATTTGGGCTCATCAAATGGTTTAACATTGATCTTGAAAGAATAAATAGGACCATCCGCATTGAAATGATCAATCTTTGAATGCGTTACAGTAATTCGGCAATTCAAAGGGTAGTTCTACCATGACATGCATAGAGGGGCTAGAGGCGTTGTAGATGTCAAGCAACTGTGTATATGCATAAGTTATACAGTGCGAAACTATTTTAACAGCAAGCGAGATGTTGCGCTTTACAACACCATCTGTGGAGCAGATCTCGATTATACGCCCTTGAACTTGTCCTCAGAGAAAGTCTTGAATATCAGGGCAGGAATCATAGAGAAATTAGAGACGCAATGGAAATGAAAAGCTATCCACGGCAAGCATACCAAAAGTTAGATAAACATGAAGTGGACAGAGAAGCATTCAATATTTGACTGAAAAAGGACGTCCTGTTTCCGGAAACGGAGGAATTCGTGACAGGGATTCAGGACAGGGTTGTCAGCATCAGAAATTATCGGAAGCACGTGTTACATCATGACAAAGTTGACAGGTGCCGATTGTGTTGGGTTACCAACAAATCTAACGAGCGAATTATTGATGGTTGTCGCGTAATGGATCAGAGAGAGTACGCGCAAAGACGAAATGATGTAGCGGGCATTATACATCAACAATTTGCTCCAAACCTAGAATTCTTAATAGAATGGATATGCTTTTCTAAAGATACATTCCACTGCCTGTTTTAGAAAACGAAGACTACATCTTATACTGGAATGTTACTATCCAGATGGATCATTATATCGGAGCCAATCGACCCGACATCGTGATGCGTTAGAAAAAAGGTAGAAGGATCTATATCATTAGCATTGCTTGTTCAATCAACCGGAACTTGCAGGCAACCTACACAACCAAGATCCACAAGTATAGCGAGCTAAGGCATGAAGTGAAAACAATATGGAGGAATGTGAAATATGCATCTATTTATCCTATTGTGATTTTGGCTACAGGCAATGTGCACGCAGGATGCACTGTACATCCTCGAGCATCTAGGAGTCAGTAGGGTACAGGCAGCGGTTTTATTAAGCACCTGTCGCATTGCAAGAAAGTGTCTAGACCATCAGGAAGTAGGCGACTAAAATCCTATGGAGTAACAGACGGTAGCTCTAAAAAAGTATCTAGAGGCGATTAATGTCACCTCCAACGCTTTTGGCCGCTGCGTAAGAACAACAGCGGTAAACGACGAACTACAATTACACCATACACCTAATTTTGTGCCTTCTACAACATCGTCGCAAGAGATTTTAAACATCGTATTAAATTCATGACATCTTCAACTCATCAGGTACTTGACTTAGTCTGTGGCTAATGATGAAAGACCGGGTTCATCCGAAAAAAATTATTGAGAAACGCACAATATCCTCAGAGATAAAGAAAACAAGAAAAACGTTCTTCATCATCCCTCCCCGATAAAAAACCAATCTCCTTAAGAAACGCTATTAGATTCCATTACTCTCGCAATATTGGATTCACTGGCTCACATACGATAGAAAATAAAAGTTCGTAAGAATTCCGATTGTAGCATATACATACCTCGCCCTATTACACTACAAGTCTTGTTGTGAGGATGAAATTGGTGGGGTCGAAAGGAGCTTTCGAGAAGGGTAGACCAGCTCGCTAGTACAGGTTTATCTACTCCCACCAACTTGCTCCCATTTCTACTCTCTGGAGGAATACGTTATTAGGCCTCCAGGATTATGTACTTCTCGATGTTAAAGAGCCAGGAGAGACTTACGAGGGTTACCCGAAATCCGGAAAAGCGTCTGGCAACATACTGTACTCGAGAGAAGCAGAGATACCCAAACACCCAAGATTAGGGGGAAAAACCGAATCGCAGATTTAATTCCACCATGTTAGGAAACTATAGTAATTTCATTATTGAAAAATAAATCACACGTGTGAGGCATATCCAATTTCCCAAAATCGGATGCAAAGCTGAGGATTATGGGTATTGCCGCTTTCTAAATAAATATTAGTGAGGACTGATTTACTGTCTCAATGACTTTCCTTACTTAATTTTCGATTGTCAGGCCTTCATTTCTTTGAATGAAGTGAAAAATTCAGCTTCTCTGAAATTGGGGAAGATGAAACCCTAAGTTAGAAAGTGGTCTTTTCTATGATGTTGGCAAAACTTTTTCTTGGAAACCACTCTTGAGGTAATAACGTGACGTCCCGTCAAGAACGTTTGGGAACTAAAGTTGTTCCCCTGGGACTCAGTTTGCTACTTTATCAACTTTTCAGGTCGGATTCGGTTTCAAGTTTTAACTTGTTTTCAAAACAGTCTTACTGGGGTCTCACTTTATTTATTTATAGAAAGAGCCTGAAATGAGATCGGTCTTTCATATTTTAAAGTTAAAGTGAACACGATTTAGACCGCACTTGGTAAGAGAAGGAAAATTCCCCAAAGAACCATCCCTCTAGAAGCATTAGTTTTTAGGATATAATGTTATAAACAAATTGATGAGCCAATGTGATTTTTGTAATTCGCAATGTACAGTTGATTTAAATCCAAACTTTTTGTAAAAATATGAAAAAAATGAATAATTGATTACGATTGAATGAAAATAGGTGGGATTTGGCAGTTCATGGTTTAGTTGAAATGACTTCAACCCAAAGTTGCGGACACCAAGAATGTTTCTCTTGATTTTGTGTCTGGGATGTCTTACAACTATCGCCCGATAAAAACGAAAATTCCCCCTTATTTGTTAATCTTACTTGGTTTTTTTTTAGAAAACTTTATTTCTCGCTTTTAAGAGGTAAAAATTGAATTTTCAGTTTTATACCGAGCAAAAATTAAAAAAATCATTTTGTTTATGTTTGTCTATTATTAAAAAATGATTTTCAGCGAAACCTGTAATAATTTTTGATTTTATAAAAATTTCTAATCATACACTCAGTCATTAACTGATCTGTTGCTGATTGTATAATTGGAGATTTTTGAAATCAGAAATAATGATACATTTTGCTGAAAATCCTTTTTTAATAGTTCAGGAAAAAAGTGAGATTAATAACAAAATTATTCCCCTAAAAGAGGTCTAAAAATTCTTGTGACCATTTTTTTATAAGACGCATTCTTTCATTTTAATCGTGAAAAATAACACTAAAAATAAAAAATTTTAATTCTTGGAAAGACGACACAGGATATGATAAAATGTTTGATGACAAAATTATTCGCCTAAATTATATCTACAAATTTTCCTTGGACCAGTTTTTGATAGGACGCGTATTTCTCGTTCGAATCGTGAAAAATAAAACCAGCAATAAAAAAATTACATTTTTTGAAAAAACGATACAAGATACAGTAAAATGCCTAATAACAAAACTATTCACCTGAGAATGGTATGAACTTTTTTTGCTGATTATTTTTGGATAAGATGGGTAATTTTCGTTTTGATTGTAAAAAATCCATAGTAGCGGGCAGATTTTTCAGTTGAAAATCGATATTTTGAAACACGGCCCGGGTGAAGATTTTTTTTTCATCAGAATGTAGTTGGAAAACATTCGAGATATAAAGTCAAGAAAAAACTTCTTGTTATGATACTTCACGAATTCATCAGAATTTTTAATTATTTAAATAATTTTTATAAACAAATGCAGCGTTTGCCTTTTTTCTAACGAATAGGATCAATTCTTTTTACGGAATCAACAAAAAATGTTTTGCCAATGACTCTTCGCACTGATATTTTGAAAATTGATAACGATTGTTCATTATTTAAACAATTGTATGAACAAATGCACAGCTTGACTTCTCTTAAATGAATAGTCTCAATCTTTTTTCGCAGAATCAACTAGAAATGTTTCTGCCCAAAGACTCTTTTCTATGATACTTTGCGAATTAACAGCACCTAGTAATTATTTAAACAATTGTTTATTGTTGCACATTTTTTTTTCAATGTTGAAACTATTAACAACTCTTTGTCATTTGCAGAGTATCATAACAAAGAGTTATAGAAAAGACATTTTTAGTTGATTTCGTAAAAAAAATTGAGCCTATTCATTGAAAAAGAGTCGACCTGTGCCTTTGTTTATGAAAAATGTATAAACAATTAACAATTCTTATCAATTTGCGAAGTATTATAGGAAAGAGTTATCGAAAACATATTTTTATTTAATAACGTACGAAAATTGAGTATATTCATTGAAGAATAGTCAGACTGTGCGTTTTTTAATAAAAATTATTTTAATAATTAATAATTGTTGTCAATTTGCAAAGAGACATTCGAGAGACAGTTTTAATTGATTTAGCAGAAAAATAAGCCTCTATTCAGTACAATATATTGAAATCGTGCATTAGTTTATACAAATTGTTCAAATGACTAACAAATTTTATATATTTGCAAAGTATCATAGCAAAGAGTTATGGGCAAGATGCATATGGAAGCGCTACACAGTGGACTGGTATCCGAAAAAGCTGGCCAAAACTCTAAAAATTGTTTTATTTGATTGAAAATTTGTTTAATACGTTCTTGGGGTTTTCGATTTCAAATCCGTTTTCAGAATTTTCAAAAACAAAATGACGGATCCAAAATAGCGACCAAAAACTAAAAAAATATGCAATTTCAGAAAAATTGATTTTCTAGGGGTTTTTTTCTCTAATTCCAATTCCAAATCGGATTCAAAATCAAGACTAAGAAAATAAAAAATTATCCGATTTCAGTAAAAATGATTTTCTATGGTTCTTTTTGTTCTCTGATCTCGAATCCGTATTCAAAATTTTCAAAAATAAAATGGCGGATCTACAATCAAAACCAAAAGACGGAAAAAATATCCGAGTCAGTAAAAATCATTTTATAGGGGTTTTTTGTTTGTCTGATTTCAAATCCGTTTTCAGAATATAAAGAAACAAAATGACAGATCAAAAATCGAAACCAAAAACTCAAAGAAGGATCTGATTTCAGTTGAAATAATTTTTTTAGGTGTTTTTTGGGTCTCTGATTTCGTTGTTTTCAGAATTTTCGAAAAAAGGGCGGATTCAAAATCGAGACTAAGATACTAAAAAAATATCCGATTTCAGTAAAAATGATTTTCTGGGGGTATTTGGTTCTCTGATTTCAAACCCGCATTCAGAATTTTCAAAACTTAAATGGCGGATCTGTAATCGAAACCAAAAAACTAAGAAAATATCCGATTTCAGTAAAAATGATTTTCTGGGGGTTTTTTGGTTCTCCGATTTCGAATTCGTGTTTAGAATTAAAAAAAATAGCGGATCCAGAATCAAGACCAAAAAGTATCGGGTTTCAGTTAGAATAATTTTTTAGGTGCTTTTTGGGTCTCTGATTTCGTTGCCGTTTTCAGAATTTTCGAAAAAAGGGCGGATTTTTTGATTTTCTGATTTTGAATCCGTAATTAGAATTTTCAAAAACAAAATGGCGGATCTGTAATCGAAACCAAAAAAACTAAGAAAATATCCGATTTCAGTAAAAATGATTTTCTGGGGGTTTTTTGGTTCTCTGATTTCGAATCAGTTTTTAGAATAAAAAAAAAAGAATAGCGGATCCAAAATCGAGACCAAAAAAGTATCTGATTTCAGTTAAAATAATTTTTTAGGTGTTTTTTTGGTCTCTCATTTCGATTCCGTTTTCAGAATTGAAAAAAAATGGCGGATTCAAAATCGAGACTAAGATACTAAAAAAAAAAACCGGTTTCAGTAAAAATGATTTTCGAGGGGTTTCTTGGTTCTCTGATTTTGAATTCGTAATCAGAATTTTAAAAAAAATGGTGGATCCGCAATCAAAACCAAAACCTAAATGATATCCAATTTCAGTAAAAATTATTTTCTAGGGGTTTTTTGGTTCTCTGACTTCGAATCCATTTTCAGAATTTTCCAAAAAAGTGGCGCACCAGGGTCTTTTGATTTCGTATAAAAAAAAGATATTTTCGACCTACGCTAAATTTCAGAAGTCAGTATTGGAATTTGTGGACTAATACGAAAATACCAGTGTCTTCGCCCCGTCGATTAGAATCAGGGTTGATCTAAACTTTCTTTCCTATACAGAGTGATTTCAGTAAAAATTATTTTCTAGGGGTTTTCTGGTTCCTTGATTTTAAACTCGTAATCAGAATTTTCAAAAACAAAATGGCGGATCCATAATCAAAACCAAAAAAAAATAACCGATTTCAGTAGAAATGATTTTGTAGGGATTTTTTGGTACTCTTATTTCGAATTTGTTTCCAGAATTTACAAAAACAAAATAGCGGATCCAAAATCGAGACCAAAATACTCCAAAAATATCCAATTTCAGTAAAAGTGATTTCATATGGGTTTTTTAGTTCTCTGATTTCGAATCCGTCCTCAGAATTAAAGAAATAGCGGATCTAGAATCAAGTTCAAAAAACTATAGAAATATCCGATATCAGTGAAAATGATTTTCGAGGGGTTTTTTGGGTCTCTGATTTTTAATCCCTTTTCAGAATTTACAAAAACAAAATAGCGGATCCAAAATCGAGACCAAGGAACTAAAAAATTATCCGATTCCAGTAAGAATTAATTTCTAGCGGTTTTTTGGTTCTCTGATTTCGAATCCGTTTTCATAATTTCCCAAAAAAGTGGCGCACCAGGGTCTTTTGATTTGGAATAAAAAAAAGATATTTTCTACCTAAGCTAAATTTCAGAAGTCAGTATTGGAATTTGTGGACTAATACGAAAATACCAGTGTCTTCGCCCCGTCGATTAAAATCAGGGTCGATCTAAATCTTCTTTCCTTGACAGAGTGGCAGTCACTTTTGTGGAGGGAGCTTTTCCGGGAGCAGCAGCAGCAGCACCTGGAATTTGCATCACAAATGCGCTAATGTCGTAGCATCCCTGTAGCAAGTTTCGTAGTAGCTGGGGACAAGATTAATGAAAAGCCTTGGAAATGTAAGAAATACGAGCGCCGGATAGAAAAAGAGACGACGCCCCTTTACCTCGGAAGCGCGAGCTGGTAAGAAACGCACTGAAGAGAATAGCAAGGGGAAGAACAACTTCGAAGGGGTCTCGAAATCGATGGAAAGCCAAGTATAAGAAAGAAGAAGAGAGAAAGGGGACAGAAAACGTAAGCGATTTATAGCGAGGATCGGAACGCTGTCCTGCTTTTTAGCGAGCGATTGAAAAAATTCAAATGAAATGCAAACCTTAAGAATGAAATATGTGGGACAAAGAATAGAGAAAGGGGGAGAAAAAGAAGAATAGAGCAGAAAAAGTCTGAAGGTAAACAGGAAGAAGAAGAGCAAGAATTTTATTCAGAGGATGAAAAACTAAAAGAAAAGAGAGGGAAAGGAAATAATCGATAAATCGATTTATCAGAATGATAAGGTTCTATCTCGGTAGATGCATATTGAAAGGTTCTGTCTTGGAGGTCAGAATAACAAGGTTCTATCGCAGTGGTAAAATCTGAAGGCTTGTAAATTTGAAAAATAAAATGAAAGTAGAGAGGAAGGAAATAATATATAAATCGTTGTGACAAAATGATAAAGTTCTATCTCGGCCCATGCGTATTAAAAGGTGTTATCTCGGGAGTCCGAATTAAAAGGTTCTATCTCATTGGAAAAATCTGGTAGCTTGTAAATTTGAAAAATGAAAGGAAAATAAAGAGGAAGGAAAAACAGATAAATCGACGCGTCCAAATGACAAGGTCCTATTTCGGAAGATGCAACTTGAAAGGTTCTATCTCTGGAGCCCAAATAACAAGATTCTACCTCAGTGGCAAAATCTGAAAGCTTGTAAATTTGAAAAATGAAAGGAAAATAGAGAGGAAGGAAAAACAGATAAATCGACGTGTCCAAATGAGAAGGTCCTATTTCGGAAATGCAGATTGAAAGGTTCTATCTACAAAGCCCGAATAAAAAGGTTCTATTTCAGTGGAAAAATCTGGAAGGTTTTAAATTTGAAATATTTAAGGAAAACAGAGAGGAAGAAGATAATAGATAAATTGATATGTCAAAATGATAAGGTTCTATCTCGGTAGATGCAAATTGAAAGGTTCTATCTCAGGAGCCAGAATGACTAGGTTCTACGTGAGTAACAAAACCTGGAAGCTTGTAAATTTGAAAAATGAAAGGAAAATAGAGAGGAAGGAAATAATAGATAAGTCGACGTGTCCAAATGACAAGGTCCTATTTCGTCAGATGCAAATTGAAAGGTTCTATCTCAGTGACAAAATCTGGAAGGTTGTACATTTGGAATATTTAAGGAGAATGGAGAGGAAGGAACTAATAGATAAATCGATGTGTCAAAATAATAAGGTTCTATCTCGGTGGATGCATATTGGAAGGTTATAGCTCCGAAGTCAGAATGACAAGGTTCTATCTCAGTGATAAAATCTGGAATCTTGCAAATTCGAAAAATGAAAGGAAATAAGAGATAAATCAATGTGTCCAAATGACAAGGTTCTATCTCAATGGTAAAATCTGGAAGCTTACAAATGGTATAGTGCATCATCAGCGTCTTCCACGAGATAGAACCTTTCTATTTGTAGGCTTTGAGAGAGAATCTTCTCATTAAGACACATAAAAATAGAGCAAAATTTTCTGAAATAAGAAAAGGAAATAAAGGAAGAAAAAAATATATGATACAGTTCTCTCTAAAGGGCAAAATATGGATGACTTAAAATTTGACAAATGAAAGGAAAATAGAGGGGAAGGAAATAATAAATAGATCGATGGGTCCGAATGATAAAATTCTATTTTGGTACATGCAAATCGAAAGGGTCTACCTGGAAAGTCCGAATGACAAGGTTCTATCTCAGGGGTAAAATCTGGAAGCTTGCAAATTGCAGAGGGCATCATCAGCGTCCTCTACGAGATAGAAGCTTTCTATTCACATTCTCCGAGATGGAACCCCTCAGTTGGAACGATCCAAGATAGAACCTTTTTATTTGCACGCTCCGATATAGAACCTTTCTTTTTGCACGCTCCGAGAGAGAACCTTGTCATTCAGGCATATCAAAATAGGGAGAAATTTTCCGAAATAAGAAAAGAAGATAAAGGAAGTAAAAGAAAATATGATAAAGTTCTCTCTAAGGAGCAAAATATGGATGACTTAAAATTTGACAAATGAAAGGAAAATAGAGAGGAAGGAAATAATGAATAAATCGATGGGTCCAAAAGATAAGATTCTATCTTGGTACATGCAAATTGAAAGGGTCTACCGGGAAAGTCCGAATGACAAGGTTCTATCTCAGGGGTGAAATCTGGAAGCTTGCAAATTGCAGAGGGCATTATCAGCGTCCTCTACGAGATAGAAGCTTTCTATATGCATTCTCCGAGATAGAACCTCTCAACTAGCACGATCCAAGATAGAACCTTCTTATTTGCACGCTCCGAGAAAGAACCTTGTCATTCAGGCACATCAAAATAGAGAAAAATTTTCCGAAATAAGAAAAGGATATGAGGGAAGAGATGAAAATATGATCACGTTCTATCTAAGTGGCAAAATATGGAAGCTCTCAAATTTGAAAAATGGAAGGAAAATAGAGAGGGAGGAATTGTTAAATAAATAGATGGGTCCAAATGATAAGATTCTATCTCGGTACATGCAAATTAAAAGGGTCTACATGGAAAGCCCGAATGACAAGGTTCTCTCTCAGTGGTAAAATTTGGCAGCTTGTGAATTGCAGAGGGCATCATCAGCGTCCTCTACGAGATACAAGCTTTCTATTCGCATTCTCCGAGATGGAACCCCTAAGTTGGAACTATCCAAGATAGAACCTTTTCATTTGCATGCTCCGAGATAGAACCTTTTTTTTGCACGCTCCGAGAGAGAACTTTGTCGCTTAGACACATCAAAATAGAAAAAAATTCCAAAATAATAAAAGGAGGAAAAAGAGAATATCATAAAGTTCTCTTTAAGGGTCAAATATGGATGACTTAAAATTTGACAAATGAAAGGAAAATAGAGTGGAAGGAAATTATGAATAAATCGATGGGACCAAATGATAAAGTTCTATCTCGGTACATACAAATTGAAAGGGTCTACTTGAGAAGCCCGAATGGCAAGGTTCTATCTCAGTGGTGAGATCTGGAATCTTGCAAATTGCAGAGGGCATCATCAGCGTTCTCTACGAGATAGAAGCTTTCTATATGCATTCTTCGAGATAGAACCTTTCAATTTGCACGCTACGAGATAGAACCTTGTCATTCAACCACATCAAAATAGGGAATATTTTTCTGTAATAGAAAAAGGTGATGAAGGAAGAGAAAGAAAATATGTCAAACGAAAATTTTTGAGTATTTCTGAGAAAGTGCGAAGCTCGAGGTGATAGTATATGAAAGTGGATGGCCTGTCACGACGAGAATTAGTAGAGGCTTAACTGGTGGGGCTTTAAGGTGATTATTGGAGCTTTGCCAGTTGGACGACGATAAGACCCTGCTAATCAGTGCTTCTCCTTTGCGAACTAAACCTGACTGTTCAACGATCAAACGATATAGTCTTAGATCTACTTATGACCCTTCTTTTTTAAGATCAAGTTTCGGTACTTCCGTATCCTAAGATTTTCCTTCCTTCAGCCAGAATCGCAAATTTGTCTTTAGACTTAAAGCTTCCTTTCTAGTCTTCTGAAAAATATCTGGAGAATAAGAGTAAAAAAAATCTAAAAGACTTTAAGGAATTT
>JAUMHM010000072.1:24604565-24617960 GCA_032362435.1 Melikaiella ostensackeni
AATATAAAATATTTCAGAATAGTCTCTGGAAACAAAAACAACTTTCTGATCACTTCCCGTTTAGCAAACATTTTTTCAATTTATTAAAATTTGAAAATTTGAAATTTAAAACCTAAAAAAAGTCTCAGTTTAAATACTGAATACTGAACTACAAAATCAAAGAACTCACAGCATTATAACTCTTCTGAATTTAGGGTATTTAAAACTAAAATTACAAACTTTTCAATTCATCAATTCATCAAACTTTCTTTAAGTAAAATTAAAAATTAGAAGCCCTTTATTTCGCAAATATGATATACATATTTTCGTGCCTTATAACTCTGTTAATACCGATAAAAATTTTATTCCTCTGAAGGTTCGATAGGTTTTTTTTATGAGCTTTTCATTAATCATAAGCATTTTTTGAAAAAAAAAAACACTTGAACTTCTAAAATATGGATCAATAATAAACTAGACTTTTTTCATACTGAGGGTTCTTTTTTTGAAATGAAAACGTTTCAAATTAAACAATTTTGGATTGCGTGAAATTTGGAAAAATGACAATATTTCGAATACGAATGGAATGAAAAGGAATAGAATTCGTAACATTTCTAAATAAAAGCGTTTAAAATTGAATAATTTGAAATTTGAAGTATTCGAAATTGAAAAATTTTCAATCAGAACTCTCAAAATTGAAACATTTCAGACTAAAATTGTGAAAATTGATGACAATTTTATTTTGAATTGATGAATCTCGAAGTTGAATCATTTCAGATTGAAATTTCGAAAATAGGACAAATTTAAAACGTTGAAAATTGAATAATTTCAGATTAGAATGTTAAAAATTGGATCATTTCATATTCAAATAAATTGAAATTTTATTATTTTTAATCAAAAGCGTTCAAAATTGAATAATTTTAAATTGAACTTTTTTTTATTTAAATAATTTTCAATTTGAAACGATTAAAATTTGACAATTTGAAATTGAAAACTAAATTGAATGTTTCGAAGTCGAAGCTTTCAAAATCGTAGAATTTTAAATCGTTATTACATTTAAATAAATATATAATTTAATATTAAAATTGATCCGACAAATTTTTCTGAGATCAAAAAATAAATTCACTGTCATTTGCACCGATCAACATGAACAAATGTTCAATTATAAATATTTCAAATAGAATTATTATAAAAAATGTTTAAAATCAAACGAATCCGAACATCAATTAAGAATGAAAAAAATATTATTCAACAAGAAGGATGATATCGAAGCTTTTTTTTTACTCAAACCCTTGAAAATCTCAATTACTTGAAGTAAACTTAAATCGTTCAAAAATTAACAATTTTCAAATTCATAATTATTATATTTCAAATTTTTGTTATATATTATGTTATTATTTATATATAATTTATATTATTATTATTATATATCAAATTGTTATTTATACTTTTTAATACTAAACCATTTTGATTTTGATTACACAATCAAAATTTATGAAAACGAAAAATTAAAAGTTCAGCGTTTAGCATGAAATTCAGAACTCTAAAATTGTAACCATTCAAAATTAAAGGAATTTTTCGATTATTGAGGTATCAATTTCAGATAGTTAAACTTCTATCGATTTTGATTTCAAACAAATTGTTAACTTTTTAACACTTCACGTAGAATTATTATTCGTTCTTGAAATCTTCCATTCAATAATTTTTCAATTTAAAATTATTCATTTCTTTAAATCTTCAAATAGAAGTCGGACAAACTAAAAATATTACATTCAAAATTAAAAATCAAGAAAGGAATACAAAATAAGATCCCTATGATTCTAATTTTTTAAATTGCGCAATTCCAAGCCATTCAATTCGAAATTGTTTTCGTTCGAGCTGAGTTCGGAATGTTGAATATTTTGAAACATTTTCGAATAAAAAAATTCAGCTTTCAATGCCTAGTTCTGAAATCTTCTAAATTTTAAGGCTTGGACTTGACTAATTATTTTCTTGATTTTTGATTGTTTTGAGTTTATTCTGCAGGCATTTAATTCAACATAGTTTCATTTCAAGTCTTCCATTTTGCTATTCTACGATTGCGGAAATTTAAGAAACCATACAATTTTGTACGTTTAAAATCAAAACCAAATAATTGAGAATATTTAAAGCAAGAATTATTTTTCCAGTTCATCAAACATGCTCATGTTCAATAACTGTAGTGAGAATAAACTTTTTAATTGATATTAAAAGAGTCATAAATCGTTCAGGAAGACACTATACACTCAAAACCTGCTGAATGCTTATTTTTACGAATCAATACTAAAATTTTGATTTTTTAACCTGAAAGTATTTGAAGAAAAGAATCTGAGCTTTCCTTTGAGTAAAAAAAAAGATCCCTTAATTTGAAAAAATAAAATTTATTTCTGACCTCCATTTTTACCCTCCCCGTCGGTAAATATTTGTCCAAGCGACAAAATTTTGTCTTCATAAGCTATCATCCAATATCACTTGCTTCAAAATTAGACACTATTTCAGAATAAAACATTCAAAATTGTATAATTAGAAAATAGAAGCCTACAACATTGTGAAAATTGAAAACCTCCTAAAATTAAGAAATTTCAAACCCAATACTTTCGTATTTAAGCTTTTGAGGCAAAAAAACATTAGTTTCAGGGCCTCAAAAATTAAACTGTTTGAGGATTGTTCATTCAAAACTATAATTTTTAATTGAAATTATAGAAACTTCAAGGATGATGAATATATTAATAATTAGTGTCATAACATGTAGTATCAAGTGACATTTAAAGGGATTAAATAGATTTTTTTACTAAAAAATGTGATTTTATACTTTTCTATATGAAAATAACGACGCCGAAGACTGATTTTTTCCTAAATCTCATAAATTCCCTACTAAGAGTCCATTGGATGAACATCAATTTGCCAAAATATTATTTGCCAATGGCGACCCGCTTTCGAAAAAATCGACTTTTTTCAATTATTCTTTCTTATGTACTGGAATGTTTATTTATTACATTCTCAAGTAAAATTATGCAAATGTAACATTTTTTACCAGGTAAGACGAACTTACAATAAAATAAATGAATTTATAATTAAAATGATGAATCTTCAAACAAAAAAATGAATTTTTGACAAAGGAGTTCAATTTTCAGCCAAACAGTTGAATTTTGAATTAAAAAGATAAATTTTTCAACAAAAAAATGAATTCTCAACAAAGTAGTTTAACTTTCAAGCAAGTAGTTGAATTTTCAACCAAAAAAGACAAATTTTTAACAAAACAGTTTAACTTGCAACCAAAAAGACGAACTTTCCACCAAAAATATGACTTTTTAACAAAATTGGCAAATTTTCAATAAAATAATCAAATTCTCAATCAGAGAATATGATTTTTATTAAAAAAGGATGATTAGAAGAAATTTCTACCAAAAGAGATAAAGTTTCAAACCAAAAAGGCGAAATTTAACATAAGAGTTGAATTTTCAACCAAGAAAGATTTTTCAGCTAAGAAAGAGAAGCAGTTTCAACCAAATTGTTGAGGTTTCAAGTCAAAAAGACAAATTTTCTACAGAGCATATGAATTTCATACACGAAAATATGAATTTTCAACATGAAAGTTAATTTTCAACCAAATAGTTCAATTTTCTACCAGATAAAATGAAGTTTCAAATCAAAATGACGAAATTTAATAAAGGAGTTGAATTTTCAAGAAGAAAGAATTTTCAGTGAAGAAAGAAAAGCAATTTCAACCAAATTTTTGAGGCTTCAAGTTCAAAAGACAAATTTTCTACAAAGCAGCTAAATTTTCTACATGAAAATATGAATTTTCAACACGAAAGTTAATTTTCAACCAATTAGTTCTATTTCTCACCAGATAAGATGAAGTTTTAAATCAAAATGATGAAATTTAATATAGGAGTTAAATTTTCAAGAAGAAAGAATTTTCAGTGAAGAAGGAAAAGCAATTTCAACCAAATTTTTGAGGCTTCAAGTCCAAAAGACAAATTTTCTACAAAGCAGCTGAATTTTCTACATGAAAATATGAATTTTCAACACAAAAGTTAATTTTCAACCAATTACTTCAATTTCTCACCAGGTAAGATGAAGTTTTAAATCAAGAAGACGAAATTCTATAAAGGAGTTGAATTCTCAACAAGAAAGAATTTTCTGTGAAGAATGAAAAGCAATTTCAACCAAATTGTTGAGGCTTCAAGTCAAAAAGACAAATTTCCTACAAAGCAGCTGAATTTTCTACATGAAAATATAAATTTTCAGTAAAAAATGAGAGCGATTTCAACAAGATTAATTTTAAACAAAACAGTTGAACTTTCAACTAAAAAGACGAATTTTCAACCAAAAAGGATGACTTTTTATTAAAATTGTCAAATTTTCAGCAAAATAATTCAATTCTCAAGCAAAGAATAAGATTTTCAACAAAAAGAGATGAATTTTTAAAATGAATAGTTAAATTTCCAACCCTAAAAGATTAATTTTTTAACAAAAAACTTTAATCGTCAACCAAAACAGAGTAACTTTCTACCAAACAGTTGAATTTTTGACCAAAAAATATGATTGAGAGAAATTACTCCCAAAAGAGATCAATTACTAAACTCAAAAGACGAAATTTAACGAAAGAGTTGAATCTTCAATCAAGAAAGATTTTTTAGTCAAGAAAGAGAAGCAATTTCAACCAAATTGTTAAAGTTTCAAGCCAACAAAATGAATTTTCTACAAAGTAGTTGCATTTTCTACCCAAAAATATGAATTTTCAACAAAACAGCTGAACATTTCAAACACTTGTTTCTAATAAAAAATTCGCTTTTCATTGAATTTTCGCCTATTACAAATTTTATATCACTTTACTAAAAAAAAAGTAGCAAAAAAGTAGCTTTGTCTAAAAAAAGTATCCAAGAAATAAAAAAGTGTGGAACTTCGAAGCCTGGTATTGGAGCACTCACCTGGCCTAGCCTCATGTGATTTTTTTCTGTTCCCGAAGATCAAGTCTGAGCTAAAAGGCACCAGATTTAAGTCGGTGGATGCTGCGAAGAAAAAAGCGGTGCGGCTAATGAAAGACCTCTCAGAAAGGGATATGCAACATTGCTTCAAACAATGGAAGATTCGTGTGGAGCGGTGTAGGGATCGGAAAGGGGACAAAATTGAAGGGGATAACATCTGCATCGAATACTTTGGTAAATAAAAATTGTCAGAGCGTCAGTCCGGATACTGACTAGCGATTATCATTCGACTCTACAAGTAAAAGGGTGAGAAAGGTTACTGTACTAATTATAGAGCGATTAGTTTACTAAGTACCGTTGGCAAAACATTTACCAAAATATATTTGCAAGGTCACGAGAATAACTGAAGAAAAATGTTTAGCTTGATACAGATCACAGAAGAAAGTTTGAGAGTCAAAAAAACAGTTTTCTTTGCATTTTTTGATCTGGAAAGAACTTTTAATAATGTGGGTAGAACTAAACTTCGGGAAGTTCTGAAAGAGTATAGAGTAAATGGTAGGCTTCTAAAAGCAATAAAAGTGATTTATAATCGTAGTAAAGCAAGTGTAAGAGTAAATTGATAACTGAGCGATTGGTTTGATATTAAGCAGGGCGTTAGGCAAGGCTGAAAGTGCGTGATGCACTGGTGTTTGCAGATGATAAGATTCTCACAGCAGAATCAGTCGATGATTTGCAGAGAATGATGTGCAAGCAGGGTACCAGTATGAAGAATACAGTCTTGAGATTAATGTCAATAATACAAAAATTATTGTCATTGAAAGAAGGGGTGAGAAAACAGTATGCAATATTGCCTTAAACGAAGATAGTATAGACCAAATTGATGATTTCGTCTATCTAGTAGTTTATTTACTGCTGACTGAAAGAAAGATGCATAGATATCCAAACATACATAGAAAAACAGTGGGATCATTTGTGTTGCAGCCCATTTGTTATGTTCCGGAAAAAAGATTTTTTTTTCTCAAAATGAGAATACTTCGAGTGTGAAATGTAACATGAACATAGCTGCATTCTCCTTCTCCGGTGTATCATTTTTGTTGCAAATCATAACAACCCCAAATTGGTGTACTGTTGAGGATCGGTGTTTTTCTCTGTACAAGCAAGGGTAGAAAAATTGTCGGCAGTGTGCGAGCCATTACTGGAAGTAAAAATGTAAAGAAAAATGCACCCACTGTGCTGAATGGTAGTGAGGCCAGGACGTATCAAGGAAAAGATAGGAGTAAAGTGAAGTGGGTTCTCAAAGATTGTGGTGTAGAAGAATCATTGATTGACAAGAGTGAAAGAAATTTGCCAAGATGATTTGGGCTTGGTGAGAGAATGAATGAAGGACGTTTAACGAAGCAAGTGTATTTAGGTAAGGAGAATGGTAGCGTACCCAGAGGTAGACCGAACGAAGAATGGTTGCAATGTGTGAGTCAGACTGAAGCGAAGAGATGGAAAGAGTTGTAGAAACACAAGAGCTTGCATAAAAGGATGTATGGATGTAGTGGAAGCAAAAGATGTATGCAAGAATAGGGATGTATGGAGGACAATTGTAGATAAGAAAAAAGCGACGTGATTTGGCTTAATGATATAATGAAATTGTGCACCGCGCTTTTTAAAACTCTCTTATTTCAATTTGAAGTGTAAAATGAATAACTTGAAAATAATTTATAAAGTATTTTCATACAAAGGAAACAGCTTCATGAAGCTTCAAGTTGGAAACCAATTTTATAAGATGTCAAACTAACGTATATTAATTAATAAATGAATGAATGGGTGAATGAATGGATGAAGTCGTAGATTACTGTAGTTAATTAATTGGGTTAATTAAAATTTGAAATACCCAATTAAAATATCAGAATTTTTCTTTCCTATTTTTCTTTTCTCTTAACTTTAGACTGAGCATTTCTAGAGATTAATGGGCAGGAAATTGGTGCCAGTTCTCTGGACCAGAAGTGCCAATCAAGGTAGTAGATGCGTTAATCAGTGTTTTGTTTTACGCGTCTCGAATAGACACATGCTTGAGATGAATATGTATGACCTATCGGAATACTCCTCTAATGACTAAGTAGATTTGCATTCACGTAACTTGATTCTGCATGGTTCAATATTCTCAGCCGCAGGTGAAAAGCAACGGAACTCAGGAAGGGGAAACATAACAGATTACAGGAAATTAAATGGGATTTTGATATTTTAATATAAAAAGAACTGCAAATGTTTCAACAGAAGTTCAATCTCCCAATTTTTCAAATAGGCTTACAATTATAAGTTTGGAGTTATTTGATTAATTATGATTATTATTTTTGAACATGGAAATTGGAATATCCACATTTTCAAAAATAAAATAAATTTGCAAGCATTTCAATTTCAAAATGGAAACGACTCTGGAATTTTAGTTGAAAGCTTACTTCACGAATTTCGTTATCAAAGATCTCAAATTTCACTTCTTTGAGATTATATACAAAACCACAAAAATATAACAAAACGGTATTCTATTTTTTTTTAATTTTAAGTTTAAAGGCGCTCCAAGCTGAAAACGTCAAAAAAAGAAAATCAGTCAGATATAATAAGAAACAAATTTTAAACCATTAATAATTGTGATAAGCTCCTTGATATTAATAATGTATTGAATTTCAATCGTTTCAGTTGAGAAGGTTACTTCATGAAAGCAATTGAATTTCAATAATTTTTTACTTATAATCTTATAGCTTTGCTACTTTACAATTAAAGTTTAAAGGTCATAATTGCAACGTATTCAAATATCAATGATTTTTAACTTCCTAATTATAATTCTTTTATATTAGAGAAATTAAAGAATCAATTCATTTGTCAAGAATTGGAAAAGATAAAAATGAAAAAAATGAATTTCAATTATTTTAGTTGCCAAGAGCTCAACTTTCAATGCTTTCAAACTGCAAGAGTCTGAATTAAAAAAATTTTCCGACTGAAAGTAAAAATTTTCCCGTTCTCAAATCAGAAGAATTCAGATTTCACAAAATAGTAGAAAGTATTCCAAATTTGAATAAACTCAATTTAAATGATTGCAAGGTCAAATTTTGACGCTGGCAAATGGAAATTTTTTTAGGAAACGACCATTTCAAATTGGAAGTTTGAACAGTTTTTATTATAGATTTTCAAATTTTAAAGTATTTATATTCGAAATTGGAAAAGATCGACGTAGAAATAATTTTAGTCGGAGGCTTTTAAATTCTAAATTTGACTAAATTCAAATTAAAAGTCTATGAATTTCAAGATTTGAAAGCACCAAAAGGCATCAAAATTTTAAAACATACAAATAAAAATACATAAATTTGTTTTCATTTTTTTTTTTTTGTAAAAATTTCAATACTTTTACATTGAAAACATTCAAACGCCGAATATATTTGACGTTTTGGACCTGGTGGTCGGTGGAAATGTATTTTCACAATAAAATGCAATAAATTACAACAAAGTACAATTATTCAAAATTGTGATTTTCAAAAAATTTGTAATTACTAGAAAAATTTGGTGAAAGTGTTTGCATTCTGGTAGAAACTTGTAGTTTCTAGTAGAATTATCATTGATATTTTCCATCGTTTTATAAAAATTCGTTAAAAATGGTAAAAAATTACAAAAATGATTCAATACAATAATAATATAAGTAATATTTTAATTTTTTAGAAAAATTTGTAATTCCTTGTAAAATTTTGTGAAAGTGTCCAAATCCTAATAAGAACTTGCAGTTTCTAGTAGAATTATTTATGTTGTTTTTTCATTGTTATTTAAAAATTTGTAAAAAATGGTAGAAAATTACAAAAACGTTTCTATTAGAAATTGCAAGTTCTTTCTAGAACTCGGACACTTTTACAAAGTTTTACAAGGAATTTCAAATTTTTACAAAAAATTACAATTGTACTTATAAGACTGAAATCGAATCAAGCAATGGATTCAGATATCAAATTGTAAGAATCTAGTACGGTGGCCCCAATCCGAGTATAACCGAATCAATCGCCACTTAACTTCGGTGATCGAACGAGAAGCCTTTAACAATTCCATGTATCCGGGTGAACACAGTTAAAAATGTTTTTAAATGAAAACAATTGAATTCCAATAATTGTTTATTTATATTGTTTAAATCTTAATGATTTCCAATTAAAGTTAAAAGGCTCAAAATTGCAAAGCATCTCAATATCAATCATTTCAAAATTCCTAATTATAATTTTTTCGAACTAGAAATCAGTTTAATAATAAATCCAATTTTATTTAAAGAATTTCCGCTAATGAATTCTTTCACTTCGACAGACATACAGTGTACTATTTTTTACTCAAATATAAAATTCAGATTCTTGGCAGATTTGAAAAGAAAATTAGCACTTTCTTTTCAAAAAACTGTTTGAGATAACCCTAAATACTTTTTTGAAATTCTGCCAATACTCTGAGTGATGTATTTGACTTAAAAGAGAATACTGTACGCATCTAAAGTAAAAATACAAATACCGGGATTATTTAAATTAAATAGACATTTCATTTATAAAAATTAGTGAAAGTAGGCGGCTGGCGCCTACAAACAAGGGTTTCGTAGCCTATTAAGTCGTTAATCAAGTCGTTTGAATCTCCCCTCTATTCCCCGCACTTCTCCTCATTTCGCCTCATTTCCCTCCCTTCCCCCTCATTTACCCTCACTTCCCCCTCACTTCCTCTCATTTACCCTCACTTCCCCCTCACTTCCTCTAATTTTCCCTCACTTCACCCTCATTTCCTTAATTTCCCTTCTCCTGACTTCCCTTCAACCTCTTCCCCACGCTTTCCCCTTTTTATACGACGGACGGACACTCGACCGAAACCATGAGGGTTTCTTCTCGGGGCTACGAAACCCTAAAAACGGACTTGGGAGACCCCTAAATATATTTTTTCATTCTACAAAAAAACAGGAGTCATTTTGACGCCAAAACGAACACTTTGTAGGGGTGCCATCTGAGAAAAAAAGAAATTTTTTTTCCACCCCAATGTACATATGATATTATTTAAATCTTGAGGATTTTATTAATTAATTATTGAACCTTACACAGTTAAAATTTCAAGTTGCGTAATTTTGATTGCATCAAAATTAAGTTTGTTTTGTATATTCATATTCATTCTTCTGCTTCCATCTAGTATTTCTCAATTTCGAACAAATTCGAACATTTGTATAATCTAAAACTTTGTAAACGTCTTCTACTCAAGATTATTTGAGATAAATTGCAATTTGGGAACTCATACATTTAAAAATTTGAAATTTCTGAAATGTGCAATCTTGAAATTTGTTCAATTTTCTTTAATATTGTTCAATTTTGGGCATTAAAATGAGTTCAATGCGTACAAATATTACAAATTTTGATTCCCTTTTTTATCAATATTTCATTATGTAGGTTCAAATTATTCTGCATTTAAAATCGTACAATTTGAATAGCTTTAATTTTCCATATTTCTTGAAAATTTTTCAGTTTTTACAAGCTAAATTTTGAGATCAATCAAAGCTTTAAAAATCTTCAAATTTTTTACTCAAATATTTTTCAAAAAATTTTGAAAACGTTAGTCATTTTTTAGAAATGTGTTATTGGTATAGATTATTTTTTTTTAATTTATAAAAATAGAATAATTTGAATAGATTGGTTCTAAATCAACCCACAAAATCAGATTCATTTTTTTTTAATTCTGTAAAAAATCAAGGTCACTTTTACGCCAAAAGCAACATTTTGTAGGGGTGCCATTTGAGGGAAAGTAATAAAGAATTTTCTTGGACCACCCCCATCACACATTTATGGTATTATTATAAATTTCCAAACTGGAAATTGGAAAAGGTTGACGTAAAAATACTCTTGGTTGAAGGCTTTTGAATTTTAATCATTTCCCTGAATATTACCCAGTTCAAAATTAAAATCTACAAATTTCAACATCTGAAAGCACCAAAAAGGCACCCTAAAACACACAAATGAAAATACTTACATTTTCAGGGTTTTGTAGCCACGGGCTACAGAAGAGAGGAGACCCTGCGTGGCAAAGTGAGGGGAGGTATAAGTGTGACTGGGGAGGTGACACGAGAGGAAGGGTGGGGAGTGAGTAATAAGTGACTGGAGGTGAGAGTGGGTGGATTGGGATAGTGAGGGGAGTGTGTAGGAAAAGAGATAGAAGGTCAATGGGAGGAGAAGTATGAAGGGGTTGTGGATTTGGGAAGGGTCGAGGAGGGGGTGAGTGGAGGTGGTAGTGAGGGTAGTGTGTAGGGAGAAGGGGACAAGGTGAGTAGAAGGTGAAGTAAGGCTGAGGGGTTGATGGTTGAGATGAGGAATATGTGAGGGTGGGGAGATAAGGGAGGAACAGTGAGGGTAAGGGAGGGAATGAAGGTAAATGAGAAGAAGGGAAGAGAAGATCAAGGAGGGGAATTGATGGGAGGGGGAATGAGGGGAAGTGTGGGGAAGTTCGGGGGAAGGGGAGGATATTTGAACGACTTTATTAACGACTGACTAGGCTACGGAACCCTTTTTTTTAGGCGCCTGCCGCCTACCCTTACTAATTTTTTTTAAAGCAATCCAATTTGGACGCTTCTAATTTCGAATCGTCCATTATTTTAAAATGGGTAAAAAGTATCAGATCTTAGAAAGAAAAAAGGGTGGGAAGAAAAGAGATAAATTAAAGGAAATGCAATGTAAGGAAGGACATAAATTGCCACCTGAAAGATGTAGGAGAAAAAACCTTCCTTAATTTCGGTGGATTTAAGGCACAGGTTCTAGACCTCCCCACGTATTGGAAGGGCTCGTATTTTCCTGGGTGGGTGCACTTTTGGTGACAGCTTTAGTACCGAGCAATCGATAGATTGCGACCTTAAGGCTTACCACAGCACAAAAAAACTGCGATATTGCAGGGAGGAAAGGATTTAGTTGAGACAAATGAAAATTGATTTCAATGCTAACCCAATAGATCGTTTGGAAAAGGACGATAAATTTTTTATTTGTCAGATTTTGGGATTTCCAATTTCATTTATAACTTCAATTATTTTGTTTCTATAAAGGAAAAGAAGTTTTGTTCTTATGAGCAAAAATAGTCCAAGTAGGCGACATACGCCTACAAAAAAGGGCTTTGTAGCCTATTTAATATGATATTTGAACTGTTTAACTTCTCCCAACATCCATTTCTTATAACACATTTGAAAAATGATCAGGGTTAAAAGAAATGAAAATAATTTTTATAAGTTCAAATCTTTCAATTATATAATTTTTTAATTCACGTTTCTCATTGACATGATTGCTCTTATAAAATTTAAAAAAAATAGTTGAGAAATAAAGTGATGGGTAATTTTTCATATTTAGTTATTTAAAGGTGATCCTACCCGATTCTACCTCCCCTTACCATCCTCTCACTTTTTTTACGACGGACGCACGGACACTCGATTTTCGGCCCGGGGCTACGAAACCCTAAAAAAAGTATTTTTTAAGACTCTTTTAAATATAGTTTTAAGTCAAAAAATATAATTCTGAAATTGAGATAGTGAGGTCTTAAATTTAAACCAATTTTGCTGAATTTAAACCTGTGTAACAATTTGAAGTATAACATTTTTACCGTGTAAGACTTTTTACATTCTCATTGGAATGGTCCAAGAATCGCAAAGTTTGGAAAATGCAATGTCCACTTGGAAATTTTTGTCTCTTTTTTTAAAAAGAGAGAAAAAATGTAATCCAGTCGGATGAAATCTTGCAGTTTTTCAATAAGATTTAAGGTCTAAGGTCTAAAGTCTCTAAATATCTTCGTTGCTTCCATGTTTACAAAAATATTAGCTTGATTTTTCACGGTAAATTCAAGGATGTTGCGTCATTGTATAGACAAAAATGTTTGAAAATATTTTTCTACATAATTCACTTTTACTTATAATAATTAGGACTTTTAGAGAGTATATGCTGACTTATAGATATTTTCGATAGGAATTCATTGGTAACATATAAATTATTTTTATGTTTAGTTAGTTCTCTTTTATTCATCTTTAAATAAAAATAAAAATAATAATAAAAACAATTTATATGATTCCAATGAATTTCTATAGAAAATATAGTAACTTCAGGGATCACAGCGGTTCAGTATTTCAATTTTAGGCAAAAAAGGCTTCTTTAAGAAAAGGGGATTCAGAGGAGATTTAAATTATGATTGAAAACTTCTTATATCGGCGCCTTTTCTCAGCAACTTTGCCACAAAAAATATATATAGTCATTTTTGTGTTAAAAAAAATTCGTCTAGCTAGCTTTGAATTTGTTGAACATTTTAATACTTTCTACTGATGAAAATACATCAGAAAAAAATTTAAGAAGATGAAAGATTGAAAAATACATAGATAAAAAATAAAATTGAAGAACGCGGATATTGAAAAAAAATGTGTTTTTGTCCGCCGTACACCGAAAGTAAGCCTTGTCGGTGTCGTTTTTCG